>NNCF01128375.1:642745-802133 GCA_002313205.1 Laupala kohalensis
TTACTTACTAAAAATTTACAATAACAACAGAAATTTAAATAATATGTTTCCAATGTAATGCATCGAAATAGTCCTGAAAAGTGAAAGCTTCCGAAAGCGAACGTCTTGGTCGCTGACGATGGAGCGGTCGGTATTGCGACACTGGATAACGGATATAACTCTCGGATACAGCAATGTGGATCCTATCTAGATAAGAGAAGACATTTAACATCAATTTTTCGAAAATAAATAGACGTAATTATTTCACTCATGTATCTGTTCGTTTAAAACTTTAACGTGAATAATTCTGATTGATTGTATCGCAGAAAATTAAAAACTGAGATACTGCATGGCGTCAGCGTGCGGAATATAATCTTATGAAAAAGAATTTAATTCTTTGCGTGTATTCTTACTTAAGAGTTTAAAATCGGGAATCACGGGTTTTGGTCGGGTTACTGTTTTTGATTTGTTAACCTTAATATAAAATTTTACAACCTTTTCCAATTAGTGTTAAATTAATATTAATAGCAAAAGTCATCATACATCAAACATTATTTTTATAACTACAAGAATAGCTTCATTAACACCATTTTAAAATGCAATTATTTGTAATTTCCTCTGCATTTTTACTCATTATTTAATGAATTTATTAGTTGTTGCAACTTCCCTTTCTTTTTTGCGCTGTCATAGTGCTTACTTTCGTAAAAAAAACCATCGCGAATGATGAGACGGCAAACTTTGAGAAGAGTGTTTTAATGAAGTATCGTATACTTCACTGATAATTTGAATTAGCTCTAGACAACTTTGTTCGATGTTTCAACGCGCTCGAATTTCTGAACCAATCGTTTTCCATCATCAACCTATCTTTAGTTCACTTACATAATACTTTACACAAAGATTATTCACGCGAACATTGTTTTCGAGCTTGGAACTTTATCTTACGTGCCTCAGATTGTTTTCTATAGTTTGCTGAAGTTTTGTCCCTCCGATCTTCGAGGTTTAGAGGAAAGGTACATTAGCATTTATTGATCCGTCAGCTACGCTGGTCTTCATGTTTATGGTGTGACTAGAGGGTCACTGTACCATATGCTTTAACGATCAGTTTCCAGGAAGTCTTTCATGGTATTTATAATTGCCGAAAAAAATATCGAAAGTTGAGGAATTGATCAATTTCCTTCCTAACCTAATCTATTAAGTTCTTCCATGTCATTTGTATTCACATCAGGTGGGCAAAAATCCTTCTGACCCGTTGTATTAAGGTCGTGATGTTTCGAACATGTTTATACAAAAATGTAAAAACTTATTTTCTTTGTTATTTATTCTTACTTAGACATAAAATGGAGATATATTTGATTTATTCATTAGAATCAGCGTTGTCAGTAGAGTGTACTCAGTTGTCAGTGAGCACTGTCGTCTCCTTGGTACTCTGCCGTCGAATTTTCTTGTACCGTGTTCATACCGCCATCTGTCAGCACAAACTAACATTGACGTTCAAGATAGCTCTAAAAAAATAGGCAACACAAATTATTCCACTGATCACGATCGCCAACCGATAGCGTTATTGTTGTTACGAAAATAATATAAATACAGGTTTCATTTTTCCTCTCAGAGAAAAGGATAAACAAGGATGAAGTAATGGGTGCATATTATGTATTAATATACAAGTGTCAATCGTCAATAACAAATTGTTGATCAACCATAGTCGAGATTTGTTAAGTTACTGAACCTGAAGAATGTTTACATTTATTTATGATACTAAAAACAGCACGTTAATGAGGTATTCATTATTTACCAAGTATACTCATGTTCATTTTGTATACAAGCATACAGATTGGGATAGGGGTCACAAACACACTGTATAGGCATTGGCATAAATATACGTGTATAGCTGCGTTTACAGGCGATCGCTGTGCGTGTCATCAGCGAGAAGCGATCACTGACGGACGTGACGTTTCGTCAGTGCAAACAGTGTCATATAGCGGCTGTCGTGTAACTAGTGGACAGTGCGCTGAAAGTCGATATCTCAGAACACTGACAGAGAAACACTATCTGTGTACTTGTACCTTAAGTGAGAGGTGAAAACGTGTTTAGTGACGACTTGAATGCAACTAAAATGATGTTCACCACAAAGCAGAGCGTGTTCATTGTTAAGTGTTATGCGAAGCAATATTCTTGGAAAACATAACACGATTCTTTCATCAAACTGATAATTCTGACAGTTATGTCCAGAATCTGTTTCACCCATTTGCTGATTAACTCAAGGAAGTTGAACGACTGTATGTATATTTTCAGCAACAGGACGTACCGCCTTGACAACCTGCATGAAGTGTTCAGTGAGGGGAGGACAGTCAGCAGAGGTAGTAAAATCTCCTGGACAATTCGAACGCCTGATCTTTCTTCTTGTGATTTTTACCCGTGGAGCAAATTCGAGGGTTGTTGTACTTAAATAATCCTCACAAACTGGAAGAGTTACAGTGGAATATCAATAACTGTTGCTGCTGTTACTGCTATCCCTCAAACAGAGCTGCTACGCGTGTCTCAGTTTCATAAATCGAGCACAGTTTTACATCGACGTCCATTTCCAGCACTTTCTGTGTTGGGCAGTTCTCCTGCTCATTAACAAGGGTCAATTCCGCGTCATTCTTATAAATGTTTTCCGGGTCAGTTTTATTTTCCCCATACTTTATAACGGGAGGAAAGGGGACGATTACCAAAAGATACATCTTAGACTGAATATACAGCGATTTAAATGATATTAACAGAAAAATAAATCATTATTTTTTCTTTTGAGTTAGGTCAAAAGTATGCATGAAAACTCTAGTTTTCATGCATACTTTCTGCTCCCCAATATGGGCTAAATCGAATATCATACAGTTGGGACATTAGTAAACTACTATGGTTGTTTTGATTGAATACTAAATGGGAGAACGTGTGCTGGCATCGATGTACGTCTAATATCTCCCAATCGATTTACGAATATCCGTCCTTTCATCTTGTTGTTCATATAAAGCGTAAAAAACGCTGTGCCATACTCTATGTTTACTTTCCACTCCACAAATGTTTACTTTCCACTCTCTATGGTAATTTTGTAGAGTTATAATATGTAGAGAATAATTTCCGCTCTTAGTGTTCTATGGTATAATTGTGTAGAATATTTATCTTTCACCACCATACGTCACCGGCGTGACGCCCGATAGGGCAGTTGTTACGGTTTCATATTATGGTTTGTTGTAGGAGTTTACAAATAATCTGATATGATGTATTAAAAGAAATGTGAGTGGCCGGCTCAGAAATGACCATAATATTGTCGCGAAAGGATACTGATAACTTGTTCTCTACTCTACTCATTTCTTCGAGATGGAATTGGCTACTTGAAGAAATAAATCCAGTGGCAAAAGTAAATTAATTTATTATATTATTTTTCTCCGCGAAATGCTTTGAAGTATTATCCTTGCGAGATATCCTTAGTCAATTATATACTTGTGAAAGGGGATGCAAAGTTCAGCCTGTAGTCATTAGAAGTCAATGGCAGTCTTACATACCTGTATGGTAAGTCAAACATACCTCAGCCTCCGGTTCTCAGTCTCCGGTTTCTTTAAGCCAAAAGCTCGTTTGGCTGAAGTTATTCGAGAACTGGACACCTACACTAAAAAAACTCACAGAGGTATACAGTAATCATCATAGGTGGGCAGAACGATATTAACTTGGGTGGTCATTTCAATGCGTCTGAACATCTACAAAAACTAAAAATGACCTCTCAGTACACAAACATAGTCCTCTCTAACCTGCCTCCACGCTTCAACGTTCCACAAGTAAACCACGGAATTAACCTGGCAAACATCTCCCAAAAACATCACCTGGCAGACACAAAAATCACATTTTTTGATTTGCAACCACACCTGACTGCAGAGGACTTTACCCAGCACGGTTTACATCTGAGACCGTCTGGGAAATATCACTTCGGTTCTCTTCTAGCTTCACATCTGACCTCATGTCATTCACCTGCCCCTTTTCCCACTCCTACACCTCCTCCTGCTCCTACCTCATCATCTCCTCCTCCTGCTCCTACCTCATTATCTCCTCCTCCTATCTCCACACTCATTTCTTTTCCTGTCCCCGTACTTTCACCTACTGCTTCCTTATCTCCCACATCCTCATCTATTCCTACATCCACATCTCCTGCCGGCCCTAACACAGTTACAACTTGCGCTCAGGAGTACGATGTGGTACTCGAAGGTGACTATCGCGTTCGGGTGCAGTGTGCGGGCTTGATCCGGAACTAGAAGCTGTACCAAATTCAAATTCCCCTCCACATTATAACGTCGATTCCATTTCTCGTGAATCATAAACTCTTTGCGAAAATAAAATAATTATATTTCATCATAATGTCCCATTCCTTTCGAACAAATTGACAGATATTGAAATTCTGGTACACGAAAATCCATTCGATTTGATATGCCTCTGAGAACATTGACTTTCAACTAACAACATCAACGCCAGCAACTAACAACAGCATTCGCCCAAAATATTCCTTATCACTCAGTGTATGTTACTGATGATGGTTGCTATGCAGCCGAAAAAGCTTTCTAATACCAATAATAAAAAAATGAGCAACATAGAAACGACTTTTAATTTATCATGCTTTGATAATGTTGCTAAAGCACCACAATTACCAAACATCAATGATACTGCTATTTCTAATTATTATTTAGCAAGTTGTTACTGTCGGCAAAATTTTAAAGGAAAAATTCCCACGGAGCTACGTGTATCTACGTTCGTAAATTAGTTTTTTTCCTCCACGTGGTCATACGCAGTTTGTACTGTTTTTTGACAATAAATTTATATATTTATATAGATATGTTATCTTCTCCATAGCCAGGCTACGAGAATTTCTGCGTAGATAGTGTGTTCGAATTTTCTGCAGTAAATCTGACCGACACCGGTATTGTTGTTTTGTACCTCCTCAATGAGATCTTGACATATTTTTTCCAAACTTCGAAATTATTTTTAAACATATTACACATAAATCTGCTAAATCTATCGTTATATGTGGTGGCTTCAAATACGTTTTCCTGAAAATACATCCGACTTTGCACATTCACTAATTAATCGATTCAAGGATCTTATCGATTCCTTCAACCTTATTACTACGATAAACGACTTCATTCGCCTCTCCAATTCATCTCAAACATTGCTAGATCAAATTATCGTCAACAATGGAATATCGTATCTCTCTGAAGTGTTTATCGCCGGATACAGCGATCACCTTGCTCAAGTATTGACTATTTATAACAAACTAAAACCACTTACAAGCCTTTACGAGTTTTCAAGAGGATTTAATGACACAAATCAACCCATATTTATACATTATTTGCGTAAAGAAACATGGAAAGATGTTTACAATTGCCAAAACACTGACGTCAAAATCAATATATTTATCTCAATATTCCTGAAACATTTCAACTCAAGTTAATTAACACAAAGAAATACAATAGATGGATCCCCAAAGGGATAAGAAATTCTTCAAAAAACAAATGCCGTTTATATTATCTTTCAAAACTCTATAACCAACCACGCGAATTCCATGATAATTTTCAAAAATATAAGACTATTCTTCGAAAAGTAGACTATGCAGCTAAAGTTACCGAAAACGACAGACAGGTACTAAAATCGAACAACCTGATGAAAGCCATGTGGAACATTGTTAAAAATTACACGTCAACTTCTGAAAATCGCGAAGAAAATATTTCTCCTAAAATCATATCAAATCCTCAGGACATCGCAAATTTGTTTAATACTTATTTCTCAGAAGTAGGTAAAATAACGAACTCAATAAATCCAAATCATTGTCTTCCAATTACATCCACCCACGTACCCAATTCTATGTTCACTTCCGAAACTAACGCAAGTGAAGTCATGAGAATCATCAGCCCATTAAAAAACAAATTTTCAACGTGCATAGATAAACCCGAGTTTATTGTTAAATTTTCGTCCCACGCTATATTAAATCCACTCATAAATATGTTTAATAGTTCTTTATCAGAAGGGGTGTTTCCTAACATATTTAAGAGAGCTAAATTGAATCCCTTACACAAGAGAGGGAACAAACTTAATATTGGAAATTACCGACCAATATCTCTACTACCTACTTTCTCAAAAATTCTAGAAAAATTGTTCGAGATTTTTTATCAAAAAATAACATTCTCTCTGTTGATCAACACGGTTTTAGGAAATCCTTTTCCCCTACAAGCGCCATATTTCCTTTCTTAAACGATGTTACCACGTCTGTTGACCGTGGAGAAAATCCTCAGGATGTTTCTCTTGACTTATAGAAAGCATTCGATGTCGTAGATCACAGGATTCTCCATTCTAAATTGCATTCTTTAGGCATTCGTGGACCTCCACATCAATGGCTAACTTCTCATTTAAAAAATAGATATCAAGAGATCAAATTATACTATACTGAAAATAAAATACTTCAGCTTTATCTTTCAGAAACAAAGCCACTTCCTTGCGGAGTACCCCAAGGTTCAATTCCCGTCTCTATACTCTTTTTATTGTATGTGAACGACATGTCATCATCCACATCAGATTGCAAAATGGTTCTTTATGCTGATGGCATTATTTTACTATGCAAACACGCCAACGCTCAAAAAGTTTTGTCTAACCTTTCGATTTGTTTCCAAGCAAATTGTCTCATTGTAAACACTGTCTATGTGTCATTGTGTCACGGTCACAAAACAGTGTCTATGTCATTTCACAATAGTATCACAAATCTTTACCCCAGGTTTCTATTTCTTTAAACGGAACACAATTAAAAACTATTACGAATACAAAATTCTTAGGTCTCCTTATTCAAGACAACCTCAAATGGAACTGTCACGTTGACAATCTTAATTCCCAATTAAGCAAATTGTGTTACGTATTCCGAAACTTAGTTAACGCAGTTAGTCCACGTATTTCCCGTTGCGTATATTTTGCAAACGTTTACTCCCATTTACGTTACGGCATTACCTTCTGGGGTAATTCCGGTCAGAGTATTCAAACTTTCAGAATTCAGAAGAGGATAGTTCGGATAATTTGTAAATCTCACCCCCGAAACTCTTGTAAACCTTTATTCAAGGAATTAAATATCTTAACACTTTCGTGCATTTATAATTATGAAACGGTCATGTTTGTTAAGACCGAAGTAGTGAAGTGCCACCCTTGCTTCATACGAAACAGTCTTGTTCACGAACACAATACTCGCAATTGTACTAATATTCATTACCCTAGAGTGTCATCCACTCTTTGCCAAAAATGACCATATCATTCGGGAATCGTTCTATTGAATTGCCTGCTCAAGAATATAAAAGATATTATGAAATTGAATTTCTTCAAATCCGCGGTTAAAAACTACCTCCTGAACCAGTGCTTCGACACTGTAAAAGAATTTATTGATTTTAATAAAAGTTAAATCCGTCTTGAACTTTAACACGCCTTTGCTGTAGTACTTTTTGAATAACTTATAACAATTTCAAAAACTATTTTCTTGCATGATTGTTGTCTTATGATTCATATTAATTTAGTTTTATGTGTACTCAACTTTGTCAGGGTTGTGTACATAAATTCTGTAGCCCCATCCTGGCCCGGGTTTTGCTCCGGTTTTCCTTCGGGTAGAGGCGGATTTTTTATACAGGCTTTGTCTAGGGGCGTGTTTATTGTAACAATAAATCGTGAATTTAGTTTTTTTTAAACTCTTATGATTTTTGAACACTATACTCAGAATAATCTATATTTCGATAATAACTTGTACATGTAAAATACAAACATATTTGTGTTAAATTACAAACATATTGACATTATATATGTATTATAACTCGCGGCTAACTTTTTATCTTATCTATGAATTTTTGCTGAAATTATTGAATCCGTCTCTGCCTTAAGGCGCTTGATCGGAGCTGATGGGATGGTTCCTTGCTTGCTTCCGGATAGTAAATTAGTTTGTCCTTCACGTGGTCATACGCAGTTTGTACTGCTTTTTTGACAATAAATTTATTATTATTATTATTATTATTATTATTATTATTACCTGTATGGAATGTGTCTGCTCGCACTCCCAATTCACCGTAGTATCCACAATGATTTTCTCTAGGTCAGAGCATAATGGCATGGTGTGTTCTGTGCAGGTGCTGGCGGGGAACGTTAACACGTACCTCGTGGCGAAGCAGCCTTTGGAGCTACCTTTCATCGCCACGCGTGTGCGCTTCATCCCGTTTTCCGAGCACCCACGCACCGTGTGCATGCGTGTGGAGTTGCTGGGATGTCCTTGGGACCGTGAGTATTCGACTTTTGTTTTTATTTGTTGATTTCGTGTCTTCTTTTGTAGTATGGCGGGGTTTAGGCCAGATGCAGAAGTAAATTAGATTGATTTTGATCCATTATATCAGAATTGTAATTCGGAGGTTTGAGAATAGTGAAAATTATTTAGGAAACTACAACATCTTAGCATTTCACTATATATTGATTAATCATGCAAAGTCATTCGTGTTTTTTTGTTCATTTTGCATTTTACCAAAATACTCCAAAACCTCTGACTGAAGTGGTATTTGTGTTCAGCAAATGTGCATTTGTAAGGTTATTTTCTCAAACATTGTTACTAGGTTTATTCCTGGAAGCGATCCATTAATTCTGTTTCAAAATAATTATATTAATATGAATGATAATATTAAAAATAATATTTATCATCATCATTACGTGGTTGTAATGACTGTGATTAGATTGCCTGTACTGAATGCTACCGCTTAGATAGTATTCAAATACCAAATTCTGAACTTCTAAAGCCATAAAACATTCGACTTAAGAAATTGTTACGTATTTTGAATGCGTTCGTAAACTTCTACACCGATTGAAGGAAATGCGTGATAGAATCATTTTGGAACCATTGGTTTTGGAGATGTATTCCCGGTGCACGGAGCTCGGAAAATTAGGCCAAAACTAGATGGTTTAATCCAAGTTTGTTTCATTTTTCCTTTTCGGGAGTACGTTCCTGACTTATCAAATTATATTCCTTGATTGGAAAAAATAAAATAATTTCTCTCAAGCAGATATTGCTTTTCCTTCTGATTTCTTCCGCAAACATGAAAAATAACATAATATGTAATAAAAATTCTGAAACTTTTATTTCCTCAAAACGTATTCACAAGTATTTTTAAGATTTTTAAAAATAAATTTTTAAATAATTTTCTGGAAACTAAAAAAAGTCTAGTTTCATTCGAAAAAGGATATTTTTAAAAATCTTCAATGGTTTGTGATTCTGAGTGGTTAAATTAATTTCAAATCGAGTTCAATGTTTTATGATCAGGGCATGTTTGTCTCGTAGTTGATCTTAAAATACGGACGAAAAGTAGAATGCTCTTTGTGGGTGCAATATGAAGAGGCAGCACGATCAAAATCTCCGAAGCACTTAGTGGCGGGGATGAAGAGCTCCGTTAGACAGCGATTAGATTTGTGTTCCACCTCACTAGTATTTCCACCTCGTCTTCATATAATTAGAGACGCGTTTAAATGGATTATGGATGATACATGAAAGCCATCAAAAGCTATGCTGTCTCTCGTAGCGTATCATTCGCGCTAAAAATTCATCTCATAAAGTAAACATTTAAAGTCGAATGTAATCAAATAATTGATTTTTTCTGTTTATACTAAACAGAAAAAAAAGTATCTACACAAAAGTAAAATAATGAGAGTCATCAATATTAACGATATCTTGACTCATTTGTGTTCAATAATCACAAGGAGCAGTGTGCTTGTTAGACGTGTGTTTTTAACCTATTTTATCGTATAATTTATATTTTTTAATAATAGTAATGCGTATAGTAATTGTAGCATATTTAAAATATTAAACATAATTTTCTGGAATGACCATGTAACTTTTTAGTTCAAAATATTTAGAATTATATATGTTTGAATGCTGAAAGTTCGCCTGAACAAAACATATCTACGTATTCGTGAATGTCGTGAAGTGGTGAAGTCATTCATGGTGCGTTACGAGTGTTTCAATAAAAAATAACACTTTCAAAGTGTTCGTACTCTCTTTAAACATTTTTCTCTCTCGACTATTTGCAAGATTTATTTATGTAAAACTAAGTTGAAACAACAAATAAAAATAATTTACCCTCCACTATACGGATACTCATACGTAGTTATTATTTTCACATGAGATCCCCACAACGTATTTAGTAATAAAAATGTTTCTAATATCAAATCAGTGAAAATAATTGAGAAAAAATTTCAAATCCATATAATATTCCCGTACATTTTGTGATCATGAGACTAGCAAATCGTAAGGAAACGAACCTGTTCTTTCTTTTTCAAATGGTTTGGAACTAATTTATAAACTCAGAGGCCACTAATTGAAAATAAAACAAAACGGTGTTTATAATAAACCTACTTTTCAATGATGATTTCACAGCGGATTCTTAACAATCATCTGTAATTTGAACAATCCGCTTGGTTTTGTGTATGTATTTATTTGCTAATATGACAATGTTATACTAACAATGAATTGGAAGACTTCCAAATTGCCCATCGATTCCCCCTTATATTCTTCATTCTATAGTTGACCTTTTCCCAATATTGGAGAAAAGTATCTGAAAAAGTAGTAAGATATACTTTTTCTTATTTTCAAACTCAATTTACTGTAAATAAAAAAACTACTGAGTTTAAATAACACTGAAATTTTGTATTTGCATTAATGGTGCACATATATCATAGTGGTTTATAAAGCTATTACTTTTTATGAGAAATAGCATTGCTAATTGAAATGTTGCTAAATCACACCCTAAATTTTTGACTTCGAATGAGGAGGCAATCAATTTGGTTAACATTCACTCATAATATAATTTTAGCGACAATTAAATTATTTAACTCGTTTGGTTGACTTTTACAACCTTTAGACATTATTATTAGAATCAACTAACAAAATACTGCACTAATGAAAATAGTATTCTCAAGTGGTGGCAACGTCATCTGTATAATGTTTTCAGAACAAGATAAAAAATATATTCAGCCAGCCTCTTGTTCCTAAAACATGTGTGATACAGTCGGTTGTTTTAAGATGAAAGGGGAAGGAGTTAGCAGGGAGTGAAACGAAGTTTGCATTGTTAACAAATTAAGGACACTAATGGTAATCTTTTTTAGCGCATCATGTTTTGTCACTTGAGTGATGTGTGGGGTTGGGACGGATGTTCTCCATGAGGGCGTTTGTAGCGCAGTGAGTGGCCTCAGGTCTCGTCTAACCCTCGCCCCAAGCGTAATCCCATTTGCTCCTCGGCGAGCGCCTCAAAGCGACGCCAACACGCGCCAATGGAGTCCTGGCGACAAGCGGTCTGGAGTGGCCTCATTGCACCTCCAGAATTCTTTTCGTGTTCTCCATCGCCTTCTGAAGCGATGTGACATCTTGCCTGTATCCAGGACGCAAAAGTCACGCGGTTAAATGGAGGGGACTTAAGCGCCTTGTTTTTCCTAACTCCGTTCCTTTTTTATGCTTTCCTCAACCCATTGTTGTTACTTTGCTTTCAACTTCTCTTAATCCCTCTCTTACTTCGTCTTACATTCCCAAGCCTTACCAAGCTGCTTTTGCATTTCGTCTTCCGTGTCTCATCAATCACATTCATGCTTTCCGATTTTGCACGTGACGTACTGAGGAAATTATGATGTGCTCAATGTTTCATGAGCTATCCGGATTCTTGCAAAATGCGGCGCGAGGAACACCATCCTGAGAGTTTCACGATCGTATTCTGTGTGTGCGTACGTTTTCATGAATGTACAACCGATTTTCTTCGTTGTTAGCTCGTACTATATTGGATTATCCTCGGACTAAGTCAAAATTAGCTTCGGTAACGCACACACCAAAATGTGGGTGTGATTAAGACTATACGGTAGAACAAATATCTTCAGTGAAAGTGAAAAAGTGAAACTTCTCCGGCAAAGTAAATACTGTATAAAGTAAAAACTATACATTATTTCTAATATAAATTAATGAAACAATTAATAACTATCTCTTTTTAAATTAATGTAAAAAATTGTGTACATTACTTTTTCAGAATGATTAATAATAATTTTCTCGAAAAAAAAAACCCTCCAGGAGTTTAAATGGATTATACATCAAGTATTGTATTTGTGAATTGCTTTTTAGGAAAAAATATTGTTCTCCATAGATAGATGCGTGTACAGAACCTTTATGTTTATCATCGTTATCTCTATCCTTGTAAATTGCTGCAAAAATTGTAGTTTCGTAAAGGTAAAAAATTAAATTGAGTAAGGATGAATTTATAAAGAAGTATCTCTACGTTTAACTCGTAACTCACTTCTATTATAAGTACGCATATGATTTGTGTAATATACAAATGCACATAAATTATGTTATATACATTTCAAGCACGTAGTACATAAATAGTTACTTAAAATTGTCGTCAATTAGTTGCGACCGATTTGACACTTTTGTCATTAAGTTCTGTGAGTAAAGATGGGAACCTGTTCCATTTACATTTTGAGTATTCATTAGTAACAAGTGGCTAGCTATTCACTACCACAGTTCAGAGCTTCGTTCGAATAAGGTCGGCTAGAGAATCTTGTGTTACCAGAATGGAATGCTCAAATTTACCGACAAGACGATACGTTTTACTTCAAAAGGGATTGCACTCCTAACGCACCTAAAGAAGTGTCACTTCCATTGTAGTATTTGTAAATGGGAAGTGTAGCGTGCTAATGAAGCATATATACGTGGAGCGATAAAAGGTAGGAGTTGGGTGGTGGGCTATTGTTAGTAGGTGGACAGGTTAGCTGGGTTGATCAACAACTTGACCCACGCGGAGGTGTTAGCAGAAGTGATTAGTAATAGGTAGTGTTATTGATACTAGCTGGAAGTGGATAGAGGAAGGAGGGTTCGCTTTTCAGTAGTCACAGCTATATGAACTGCGACAGTCATGTTAAAAGCTACAAATTTTTCTGTCCCCACCAGGAATTGAACTCGTCATGACTTGATGAAGAACAATTATGCTGCCACTTGAGCCACTAGAGGGGAATTGTCACTTGAAATATACATAACTTAAGGTCGTTCAGCCAACAGAAAAATAAATATTACAAACGTCTTAATTTTTGTATGTGGATACAATGATACATACTTATACCAGTTTTAGGTTTTAGGTTTTAAAACTCATCTTACCGGCCATTTAACTGAGACACGTGCGTTTTAATATACATAGTCTCTTATGAGAAAACCTAATATCGAAAATAAATTACTTACCAAATTCTTCAAAAGGCAGATTTTTTCTTTTTTAATTATCCAAAAGTCCAAAAAAATTTTTAAAATTATTCTTCATATAGGTCACCGAGTATTTGGAAGAGATATTTGGCATTTTGCGGTGTCTTGTACGCGTTTTTTTGACATGGTGGACTATCCGCCATTGTTTGTGACGTTATGAGATCCTTGGCAACACAGTACTCGCTACTCCAGGAACTCGACGTTCCATGGCGAGCAATGAGCATGACATCGATGAACCTCAATAATTACTATGAGTTTAGTCTTTTTTGTAAACTTTTGTGCCAAGTCAGATTATTAAAATTTATTAATATTTATTCTGGAGATAAACTATTATTTTTCTTAACTTAAAAGACAAACATGTATTGAATATTTATGTAAACATTTCACATCAGCAACTCTCGCCTGTAATGGAATGAAGAGATATTTAGCACCCTATGCTAGCTTATATACATGAAGTGGGTCAGATTAGTCAGTCATCAATTAAATTCAAAATAATGCCACCATTTTCAATTTTTAGCATGACTAAAAGATATTCTATTTTTGAAAATCCGGTAATTATTTATTACTAATAATGCCACTGAATGTCCTAGTAATAGAAATTATTTTCCAAACTAGACTGCGTATGGTGACCCCATTGGTCTCATATATAACACTAAGTAGGTTATAGAAAATCAATTCAGTTCATTACTCGCGAAATACTTTAAGTAATATTACAACTTGAAATTTCTACATTTATTCTAGAAATACTCTAAAAAGTAGATCGATACTTTAACAGTAATAATCAATAAATTAAAAATATATTCATTTTGAAAAATTATCCGCTAGGGTCAAGTTTACTATTTTTAACAAATTTTAAAATTCCAAAGCAAAATATATTTTTTCGTTCTTATGTCCATGAACAATTTGCTTTTACTGGTAAATCATTGTCTGCTGATGAAACATCATACACACCAAACATTTGAGTAAACTGATTTGAGTAAAACATTTTGTAGGGAGTTAGAAAATTCTTAATTTCTTCATTATAGAACCTTTCCCGAAACCAACTTGTTTCCATACGTACGAAAATTC
The DNA here is from genome assembly GCA_002313205.1 of Laupala kohalensis. Classification (NCBI taxonomy): domain Eukaryota; kingdom Metazoa; phylum Arthropoda; class Insecta; order Orthoptera; family Trigonidiidae; genus Laupala; species Laupala kohalensis. The sequence continues at coordinate 657,099 of NNCF01128375.1, forward strand.
ATTCTTTTTTCATTCGAATTGTCATTTTCTCTTCCTGCATAAAAATCGATTCATATTTTCAAGCGTTTGAAATACATGACATGAAGTCGAACACGTGAAATGCAAGTGGCTTTGTCTGGTGTGACAAAGAATCTTTTAGAATTCAGTGGAAAAACAACATCTCTGAGTAAAAACTAGAACAATACGACACTTTAAAAAAATTAAAAACTCACGACACACAGTATTTGAGGCCAAAACCCGGACAAAAAGGAAAAAACTAAAATTTATTTCACAACATTAAATTTTATATCGTTGAATAGCTGATTAACTGGCGCGTCTACCGGCGTTAATTTCCGGAAAATTGGTTAAATCTGGCGTCTTCTATCACCCATTCAAAGTAAGGTTTGTATGTTGGCAGATGTCCTTAAATTGCAGCTTTTAGCATTTGTAACGTTTCAGAAATAAATTTATACTACCCGTATGGATAGTTGGATTGACTTCAAATTTTACACAGAAATAAATGAAGCTATGGTTTTTGTTATTTATATTTCTTATTATCACTGGAATTAAATTAACTGTCTTTATAAGGTATCTTTATGTGAAAAACACTTTATAAAGAAATGTATTCGGAAGCTTTTATTTAACGTAGATTTATAAATGTGTATCGGGACCTGTCGCGTCTTTTTAGATCACGGCATTAATATATAATGTATGTAGAATAGATCACAAAAGACAAATTTTTCCGAAAGTTGTCCAACGCTTTTTTATGAATATTTAAACAAATAATGCGCTGGATTACTTCATAAAGCGTGTTTGCGAATAGTGAAGTTACACTCAGGATTTTTATGAAGAACTCTACTGGGGCATAATGTAATTCTTATTTATACATCTAACTGATTTGGAATATTTGACAGGGGATTGATTGGTAGAGGGGGAGTGCACAAATGGAAATAGACCCTTTTGGAGGAAGGTGGGATTTGCATTAAGGTGAACTGTCCATATATCAGAGATAGAAATGATTTTATTCTGTGCGAGTTTAGATGACTTAAGGGTATTGAAAGAAAAGAGATTATTGAGTGTTCTGTGCTGCTTGCCCAACTCTAACTCATTGCATAAGTCCAGAGTTGTCTGCGGACTCTTCCATTCAACGCCATTCACTGTCTTCAGGGAATAAGTTCCCTTTGAGAAGAAGTGTCGACGATATTATTACTTCGACAAGGATCGTCTGTTGAAAACATGAACTACATTTTGTAGGGTTAAATGATAAATTCCATTATGTCCCCGCTGCGAAGCAATGCCCAGCACAGGGATTGAGTAGTATTACTGAGAGGAAAACCACCGTAGAGTATATATATTCCGTAGTGCGCTCCCTACGTCTGTACTTTTGTATTGCTTGGAGATTATTTGAGAAGTTTGGTTATTAAGTAATTTTTTTTTCTGAAGTGAATAATTTAAATAATATTTGAATATTGTGCAACGAGTGCTGGATAGTTTTTTTCTTTGGTGATTGTTCAACCATGGCCAGGGGTACGTTCTGAAATTCTTCATCAATATGGATCATTTTCCTCTTGTACGCGATAATAGACAGTTTCCGTGACATCGAACAATATCAACTATCAATACAATCTACAGTATCTATTAGCAACCTATAGGACAATAATGAGAATAATGTCCTAAATTTCGAAGAATCAGATTAACTCTTAGATCAATATATATTAATATAATGATGTAAATACAACTATACCTTTTCTATTCTTTACTTTAGTTGAATCATTTTTGTAAATTTTTGTATTAATTAAAAACTTCTATGAAAATATGTCAATATACACTAATACTATTATGAACACAGTTTTTGCCAATAAATAAGATATAAAGTAATTATTAGTACTTTTGACTAAAAATAACTTGAAAAATAATTTTGTCCGCTTTTAGAGTGTCCACAGTGTAACGTTTCGGTACCCATTGGCACTATTATTAAGTGAAATACATTTTATTTTTACTCAGTGATGTTGTTTTTCCACTGAATTCTAAAAAGTAAATATTGTATGCTAGAAAAATGTCGTTAATTATTTACTCATAATATAATCAACAAAAACGATAATTAGACTTTTTAATGATTTGACTAATATCACCTGGTGGAACGACCTTTGGCATATGACTCAATGGTTTGCTCTGGCTCACAGTCCAGAACACGAGATCGCTGCTCGAAGAAATACGGGTCTGACGTCACACAGTGGGACGAATCCCATGCATTCGTTACCGAATTAATGAAGAGATTTAGACACACTGTCACGTGAGTTACACCGGAATGAATAAAACTAAATGATTTCTTCACATTCTGTTCTTCTTACAAAAAGAAACTTCAATTCTCCAATAATTTAAGAAATTGAAAATAATACAATTAAACAACTTAAATTCACATGTAACTTAGAAGAACTTTTATTAATTGCAGAGAAAAGCGCTCAAAACTGGACACCCATTTTGTTTATTATAAAAAAAGAATTAGAAAAGAATCAAAAATTGTATTTAAAAATATTTGAAATTTACTTTAAGCAGGGGTACGGTTTGCGCGACTATAACCTGCATTTTGTTAACACAAAAATTTTTAACTAATCATTAGAATGAAACGGTTTAATTATGTACATTAACCTTCAACCTTACCATTTAATTATTATATTAACTTAGTGTCAGAACATATTTTAAATTATAATCGAATAAGGAACTTCTATACCTACTTTTACACATCTTCATGAGCGAAATAATCTAAAATAGTAAAATTCATAAACATTTTCCAGTTTGCATCAGCAATATGTTAAGTTTGAAGCGAGAAGAACACCGTAGTGTTCTACACTATGTTAAAATAAGTATCCCTAATCATATCTTTCAAATATCTCTCACAAGCTTGGAGTTTACGATTTTACCCATAACTTTCTTTCCTCGAGAGTTCAAGTCGTGGAGTTTATATTATTAGATTGCATATTTAATGCTTTCTTTATTTATTATAAATTAAACTTTCTTTAATTTAAATAAATTAAACTATTTAGATGATGGTAATAAAATAGTTTTAAGCTATTCACTCCATTTGTTTCAACTCTTTTAGTGACGAGGTAAGTTGAAACAGAGACTTTGATCAGTTAACGCACGTTCATAAATGGATATTTTAAAGTTAATAAATGGTGATTTTAAGAAAAATCTTTCTTTGTTTTGAGAAAGTATATCATCATAATGGTTTCAATTTTTTTAAGATCCATCGATAGCATTTAACATAGAATTTTCCTTTTTTAAAAATTAATTCTCATTTTATAAATTCTAGGAGCTCTAAGAACTTTTAATCATAACTTATTGGTTCAAAATTCTCGAAGTAATCAGTCATGAAATATTTAAAGGGTTTTAAATAATGAAGTTATATAAAAGATGTAAATTGGCACCATTTAGGATAAAAAATAAATATCTCATCTCTAGTAGGCATAAAATAGATCAGTCTTCTAATGTTTCATTCCTTTTTATAAAAACATTTAATGGATAAATATAATATTTATGTGTATAAGAAAATAGCCATTTGTTTGAAGAAACAAAATTTTGGTGAATATAAAACCAATCAGACAAACAGTTCTTCCTTGACGAGCCCAATTTTTGTCTTTACTCATTTTTCTTGTGTATTTATTAGGTATTCTAAGATAAAAAAATAAATATTGTGTTATTTAAATGATTATTTATTAAAACTAAGGAAAGTTGAAACAAGCAAAGTTGAAACAAGGTGTTTTAACTTTCCTCGCACTAGAAAGAAGTGACATTTTACGTTTCATCGAGATAACAACAATTGATGATGAACTTAGATTATGAATCTTTCATTATGTCACTACGATAATGTCAAACACACAAAAGCAAATAAGTTATACTTCATATAAGTAAAGGTCTTCAGAGAATCGCTTAAGAACTTAGTTTTCATCAATTTTTGGGCCCGGATGTCACAGCACCACAACATCTCGTCGGATCCCTGAAATATACTGACAAGTTAGTGTGGGCGTACAATGACGCCAAATTACACTGTTGACGTATTTCTAGTGAGTATAGTTTCCGAAATATTAACGTTGTGTTAAATTATCTTCGTGTCAACCTACCTTGGTCTCCCCTACATATAAAATACGAGTCGTCTCATTTCAAAACCAACTACATCACTTTTAGGTCATTTAATTTCATAGGGTCCATTTTTTAATGAAATACTTTTTTGGTAATCTTAATATTGCGAGTTCGTATTCAGCTAATTATGACCTAAGAATTTCCGACGTTCCGCTTTATTTTAAAATCGCCTATAAATTAATGAGTTTTAGTGCACGAAAAAAGAGTTAGATAGCTCAGCCTAAACTTAGCTGTAATAGCTCACGTGTTGGTTATCTAGCGGAAAGGCAGATCCATTAGCTGCCACAGCTTATGCTGTAGCTACCCCAAAACAGTTTTCGTCTGAACGAGACCAATTTTCTATCACTACTGAAGCTAACGCTGTTTTCTCTGGGAGGAAGAAAGTTACATCAACTGCTATAACTTATGTTTTTCACACAACAGCTCAGCCCCGCTCAAAAATCTGACAGCTATAAGAACTGTAGTTTGTTCCTCGCCGCTGATCTCGTTCGTTGCTGCACCTAAAGGACACTCGTCTGCGCTGCCTTCTACGCATTCGGTTCGTTGAATCATGACTGAGGCGGCGCATCCTCAGAAATTGTTTTACGGAGTCAAATCGATCATAGCTTTCGCAACTATGAATAGTTGTTTACTTCAACAAAATGATTCATTACAACGACTAAACGACGCCATCCCGACGTTGCGTAGTCCGAAATTTGAATTCTAGATGACGAAAATTTACAGTGTTTTCTTGACGTCGAGTAGCCGTACACTGATGGTATTTTGAATTTCTGAAGGTTAATGCCGGCAAATACCTAATTATTGTTTTAAATAATGATATTTTCAAATTATTAATCTAATAAGAGTGAATTCCAAGTATATTCAAAATAAAGAAAAGTTTGGACACACAAAAACTATTTTCTTGGTATTGAAAGATTAAAATCTTGAAAAATGTGAGATGATTACTATTTTACGTATTTACTATTCGTGGTACCAATACTATGGTGTCAACTCTTAGACAACATACCACAAGATAATAAAACATCATTCTGCAGTAGCTCAATGCTAGCGTTCGCGCCTTCAGAGGAAAAGAACCCTGGATCGAATACTGGCACGGTCGGATACCTGAAGTTGGACGTCTAAAGAAAAGAACGTTTGCTGTACGTCTGTGATGAAACAAGGTGATACCATGGAGTTGTAATAAAAATGAATATCTCAAGAAAGTAGAGAAAAATATCGAGAAGAATGCAAGCAGATAGTCAGTATCGACTCACTTCCAATCAATATTACATGCTTACTGGTTGGCAATATCATCTACTATAGTTTCCCTTATCTTGTAGATTAGCTACTTAAGCTGAGAGAGCTAATGCTGTACGCTGTGATACAGAAGGTCGAAAATGCACGTCATAATAGACGGATGTTAGCTGTGTAGCTCTGTCCGGCTGGCAGCCAATACAGCAGCTACCCCAGCTCAGGTATTTTTTTCAGTGTGTGCAATGAAGCATTAGACTTTTGTGACACAGAATTTTTTTTAACCTGTCGACTCATGAATGAATTGGAATTTCACTCTTCGCGTACGCGAAAAAAATTAGACTTTGTCAGCTCGTATCATGAGCGTCACTGAGTTTCACTATGTCAATCAATTTTCTAGGAAACTGTTAAGTTACAATATATTTCAACATGCCACTAAAAACAAAACTTATTAAATGTACATAAATACGGCCTCTCTCTACATGTTTTTGTGCATTATAAAATTACTTCCCTGATCTTTTGTATCCGAATGTTGTTCGCGTGGGCCATAAATATAGTTTTGATGGATAGTCGAAAGTGTTTCGTATAGATAATGTGTGTTTCAATGGATCAATCCAAAAAAACTTGCGTACCTTGGTCCCTACTCGTATATATAATCATAACCAAATAATCCTTTCAGATTAATTCACTATTTTGATATATTACGTTATTTGGCCTTTATAATTCACCAAATGAATCGTTTTAAATGCATATTCTATCAAAATGTTCAGAGAAAACCCTACGTCTATCCATTATGTTTTTTTACGTTAAGATGCCACAATAGTATTGAATAGTGTAGAGACATGATGCGATTGATTTAAACGTGATTTCATGAGCCTTCATAGAAGTATTCGTGACATCATCTGTCGAAGTCGGCTTATTTACTTGTAGAAAAGCGGGTTCAGTAAAAACCTAATTTCTCTGAACTGAGTGGGACCAGTAGTGTGCCGGAATAATCAACGTTATGGGAAATAAACTAGAAAATAATGTCTTGTACAGAGAACAGTTTCCATATATTCTCTATGATATTGAAGTAAAAATATTTTTTTTAAATTTATATGGAGAATCATGACTCAACAATACGCTACGCAAATGACCCAAGATCACGTACTCTTTCGACATTCACGACGAAGTACTTGAGACAACACGTGATATTTAGATTTTTTAATACCAATTGTAATATTAACCATAGTAATACCAATAGTACAAGTTACTGATAATAATTTTATTTGAACTTGTGGTGCCATCTATGTTCGTCAAGTTGAAGCAGCGTACATTCGTCTTTTTTTGTTATTATTATTATTTTTCTCTTCTTTTTACAACCTCAGAACTATGCTAAGCATGTTGTAGTTGGTGTGTTTCCAAAGTGCCATTGATCTTTGATAACAAGGTGTATTTAACAAAGCATTATTCTAAATGAAATCTCAGTATTCATCTAGTTAGGCTTCCATCAATTAATAATTTTATCACCAAATAACAGTAAATTGAATGAAGTTAAGAACAAAACCGGCTTTGTCACGATGTACGTAACACTCGCTACTATCGCATGACATCTTAAGAAGAAGAACACGCCAGTAAATATAAGAATTATCTCAAAGTTCTTGTTATCAGGTCACAAATAAAAATGTCATTGAACATGCCAACGTTTTGTGACCCGATCCCCACAGTTTTGTGTGGCATTGTTTATGAGGTCAAGGGCGACCAGTGGCCTAGTGTCTAGTGCACTTGCCTTTTTACCTCTAATAACGCTAGTTCAAACCCTGTCTGATTCAAGTATAATTCGTGGTGGTGGACGATGTGGGTTAGCGGCAGGGTTTCTCGGAGCAATCGTGTTTCCCCTGTATTTCATTTCACCACAACGTCATTCATCATCATTCGCACTCATGTCATTCATGTATCACCTGCCTGGGAAATGTGTCAAGAAGGGCATCAGGCACCATTGAAATACCTTTGCCAAAAACTACCGGGGCATCATCTCATTCTCCATCTCCGAACCCTTCAAGACAAAGGAAAAGGAGCGAAGGTTCATTGTAACAGAGGTCAAGGTCTCATCATTTTATATAAAAACTATATTTATGTGAAAAAACTGATTCATATTCTATTGCCCATGAGATAAATGGGTTCTTACTCTATTAGGCTTTCCACCAATTGGAGGGAAGGGGGAGGTTTGTCCGGTCCATGATGTTCTCAGCCCCTCCGAAGCCACTTGGGGGAGAATCCCTCGATCAAGACGGAAATCTCGAGAAAGCTTCGCAGCTTGACGTAATTGTGTGTGAGAAGCTCAATTATTCTGCGTTCTGTCTTAACTGTGCGGGAGACTGACATCGCTTCTTGTTATCCCTGTTTCCTCGATGGATTCTTGCTTTCATCCGAAACCACATTCCCTCTGATCTCCAGTGCTAATGATTTAATCTAATGGTCGTCGTATTTTGAAGTATTATATTCGGTCATTCGTCCGCATGTTGCATCAGGTAGCTAAAGATAATATTATAATTGTTCGCAAACATCTATTTAAACATCTACTTAAATCTAGAAAAAAAACCTCTGAAGTGTGTCATTACACATTCTGATAATACATTGCTTATAATAAATAGATTGTGATAATATATTCCCCAAAATAGTTAGATACATTGTTTTCAGTTACAACTTACAAATCCCATCTTACATAAGTTATTGTCTCTGAAGTAGTAATGCGCATGGACCAAGTTCCAGTTATTTATATTGCGGAATGGTTCATTACCTGAAGGGAATGATTTTGTCAAATTGTAGGAAAATATGTTTGTTGATTCACGGCTCACATCGCTCATATTCACTTTAGCAAGAGTACATCTGTGACAATAAGTGGGTTACCCCACAGTCAGTGCACTGTTGTAACTTTGCCTGTTTCATGCTTAAAAATATAGTGAGGTCGCAGTCTGCATGAGATTAAAAATTCAATCCCGTTACTCTTTCCATCCCCTTGGAGTATTGAAACATATTGAAATTTTACTCACTCACTTAAAAAAAGAGGAATCACTGTTGACCTTGGATTTCATAAAAACTACCCCATATCATTTCCCACCCATTAAAGTAGAATTTAGTAACTTCCAGAACAATTTTACGTTTATGACGATCAAAATAAGAAGATCACTGTCAACTCGATTTTGAGGATAGCAAACTCTCAGTCCCTTTCACACCCTTCATACAGATTTTGTAATATCTTTTGGCTCGACTTTGCACATTTGACGTCCAAAATAATGGGAGGAATACTCTCTGAATTATATTTCGAAAAACCACCCTCTCCCTCTTTTCCACCTCTTGAACCACTTGGTACTTTTTGATTGAACATTTTGCATATTTTATACGCAGAACAAGAGGATCACTGTTTGGATGAGACATCGAAAAACTACCATAATTCCCCTTTTTTGCCCCTTAAATCAGATGTTAGGAAGTTTTTATTCGAATACTTGGCGAATAAACTATGAAGATCACTATATGAGTTTTCTGAAAAACCACCCCATTCCCTTCCTTAAAGTGAATTTTTGATACTTCTTGAAGAAATTTTTCATAAATGATGTTAAAAAAAGAGAATGATCACTATCTGCACTAGATTTTGAAAATCCACTGCTTCTATTTTTCACATCTTAGACAGGATGTTGGTACACTTTGATGAAATTTCGCACACTTCACTAAGGAAAAGAATGGAAGATCACACTTGATGTTTCAGAAAACAGAAAATCACTGTCTGTAAGAGATTTCGAACCATCACACATTGCTATTTTCCATCCCGGAAGGTGGACCATGGATAAATCTTGACGTAACATTGCACACTTCAGGGTTAAAAATTAATGTGTCTGCATGAGAGTTTGAAATACCAATCCCATTATTTTTCTCACTCTATGGAGGAAAATATTGGTATGTCTCAATGAATTTTGCTCGCTTGTAAAAATATTGGAAATTAACTATCCACATGAGATTTCGAAAAACCACCCTTTTTACTCCTTCCTACCTCAGGCAGACCACGGGTCCATCTTGATGTAACTTGGCACATTTGACATTTTAAGAAATATTAAGATCTTGTTCTGCATCTATTTTGAAAAACCACCCCTTACTCTTTTTCGTCCCATAACTCGTTATCTTGAAACTGAACAAAAAGTTTGGAAATTCAAAATCAGCACGTATTTTTCCCTGGCAGCCACGAATGTTATTATTAAATCAAAACGCGTGTTTCGGAATAACGTTGTTGTAAATATTTTGCGAAATATTGAGCGTCAAGAAAAGTTTCTTTTATCACTATAAAGTACATATTTTATATAATTAGAGTTTTAAGAAAGATCAAGATACATAGATAATTCAATAAGTAAGTCGCAAAACTGGATAGAAGCAATTATTATCAAAGTAACTTTGATTTCAGTTTTCGACGTAATCACCCAGTACATTTAGACAACTTATCCCATCTCTTTACAAATCCTTGAAAAGTCATCTCAGGACACCCATCGTGGAAAAACTTTACGAAAGTGCAACTGCTCATGCACGATGTCCCATGCGGTTCCATGTGAACAGCCCACAGTATGCGCTACGCCATTGATCGTCACACACCGGTAAGTACGAATGATTTGTTCCACACGTTGCACTGTGATTGCAGTTGACACCTCCGCAGGCCGACAAGGACGCTCCTCAACTCTGATGCTTTGCCATTCCTTGTTAAACTTCTGTATCCAATAGAACACAGCTTTCCGTGAGAAACCATACACGGGATGCATTTCACGATACATTTCTTCTGGGAATAGCCCTTTGGCCCACAAAAAAAACGCACAACAGCACGCTGTTCTTCTGGCGTATGCTCATGCAACACAACCGCCATGGTGCAGTGGCTGTCTCTGATTCACTGCGTGCCTACGAGATGTCTCGCAGCCTATACGACAAGCATACATATGCTGCCACCTGCTGCCAAAAAATACGCTCGTAATTTAAGATGGTCGAAGGGAAACTAATGTTTGCGACTTATATATTGACTTACCCTCGTACATCGTATTACAGCCTATTTTATGATTTTATGAGGCTTGAAATAAAATTTTATATTAAATATGCGTATACAAAGAATTAATTATGTTTTTGAGCAAATTCTCAGTTTTGGAGAACAAATTTATTTTAATAATTCGACCACAGATCTAAGTCTTCATTTCATAATTTTTTACTTCGAAAATACAAATTTAAATGCCACGCGTTATTTAATTAAATTTTAAAAAGTGGTATTCATCTTCCTTTGCTTTAAAGTTTGAAAATGCATACTGATTGTTGGTCAGTTTGTTTATTGTAGTTTAGTTTTTAAGAGTTAAACGTCTTTTATTATTGAATATGAATGAGGACAGTTTGCAATTACAGGGACTATTCTTTGCTTGAGATTTTGAAACACATACTCAATATTTTAATGCCAGTTATTTCTTCGATTACTTTTAATATTTATCATAATATATCTTTTTCTTCGAAAGTAATACAAATTTCTTTGCATGGAGGAACAGAAAATACAAAAATATGAAAAAAAACATTGAAAAATATTTCAAACTACGAAGTTATTCTATAGAAAGAAACTACAAAGTACAAAAACAAGAAAACAAAAAATACATAAGAGGAAGTAGTGTGTCTTGACGAAGTATCTCATTTAACAACGAAATTATTTGTACTATGGTTCTTCAAGTAAGTTAAAATATTTCATAAACCATAGAAATAAAAATGTATAAATAAATTTATTGTCAAAAAACAGTACAAACTGCGTACGACCACGTGGAGGGAAAAAAAACTAATTTACTCTCCGGAAGCAAGCAAGGGACCATCCCATCAATTCCGATCAAGGGCCCTAAGGCAGAGGCGGATTCAAAAAATTCAGCAAAAATTCCTAGATAAGATAAAAAGTTAGCTGCGAGTTATAATACTAATAGAATGTCAATATGTTTGTAATTTTAAGCAAAAAATTACATGTAAGTTATTATCGAACAATAGATTATTCTGAGTATAGTGCTTAAAAATTGAAATAACACTAAATTCACGATTTATTGTTACAATAGACCCGCCCCTAGACAAAGCCTAGAGAACCTGTATGATAAAATAAATACTTGTATTCGATCAAATTAAGCAGACCACAATTTTTATTAACACGTGTCACAAGTAAACACGAATCTTTAAAAGCACACGAAACACATCAAAATATTGAAACATTAAAAACGTGTACACAACGTTCCGGTACTAATTTTTATACCATAATCAGATAGAACATATCTGAGCTGATGCTCAAGTTACATGCAAGTGATAAGAAGTACACTGTATCTAAACTAAACTATTAAGGAACTTACTGGTGGAGGAATACAAAGAATACGTCAGGAATACGTTAGAAAAATCACCTTCTGACAAGGAGCTATGAAAATATGAGTGAGTGGATTTAATATAACGTGAGAGGAAGATTTTACTATAAATTCTGGTATATCATCTATCCCTGGTGAAAATTTGTTTTTAAACAACTGATGACACTCATAACTTCACTAGAGTTAGTCTCGGAAGTGAGCATAGAATGCGTGTGTGGATGTATTTGGTGGGTATTAGTTTTGAGTTACTGATTTCGATATTTTTACCTGTTATTGAGAAATAAAAATTCAACAAATTTGAGAGGTCCTTTGAATTTGATACAATTATGCCATCGCCTAGTAGGGAAATGTTTTCTTGGCGATTTTCTAAAGGGGATGTGTAAATATTTATAATATTTCACATGGCTTTAGTCCGGCTGTTCGATTCTCTTATTTGTCTGTCATTTTCCATTACTTTAGCTGCATAGACCACTTTTCTAAGAATAGATTTATATTTACGGAAATAATCATGAAATTCTGGTGGTTTGTTATTGAGTTTTGAAAGATAATATAAATGACGTTTGCTTTTGGAAGAAATTCTAATCCCCTGAGTTATCCATCGATTGTGATTGTTTACTTTAACTAACTTGCGTTTTATAGGAAAGCAAGAGTTGTAATTCTTCAAGAATATTGACAAAAATACATTGATTTTATCGTTGGTGCTTTCACATTTATACACATCATCCCAAGTTTCTTGATGTAAAAGGTTTTTAAAAATTATTAAATTTTTTTCGTTAAACTGTCTAGTAATCTTTTAGAGGATATTTCGTGGTTTTAATTTATCTTCAATTGTTAATATTTGTGCAAAGTGGTCGCTATATCCCGCTTTAAATACTTGAGAAAGTCTGTTGTTGACAATTATCTGATCCAGCAATGTTTGAGATGAACCAGAGACATGAGTGGGGTTGATTATCGTAGTAACAAGATGGAAGGAACTGATTAGATTATTGAACCGATTCTTGGGATTGTGCGCGGAATCCGATTCACTGAGGAAGTCTAGATTGAAAACGCTACAGATAACAATAGATTTCGTATATTTCTGTGTTAGACTTTTAATATGATTTCGAAATTCAGAAAAAAATATTTTAATATCTGATTGAGGAGGTCTGTAAATACACAAAACTTCAATGCCTTTATCGGTCAAATGAACTGCGGAGAGTTCGAAAATACGATCCAAGCAGAATTTCTCGTAACCTAACAGTGGGGAGGATGAAATGTCATTTCTAACGTAGATACATGTATTACACTGAGAACGCTTACCTTTGAAATTTTGTCGGCAGCAAAAACTAATTAAAGAATAATTTGAAATAAAAATACTTTTTGTCATTGTCAGAAAGCCAATGCTCTGTTAGACTTAACAAATCAAATGGATAGTCTAGTGAAATAATTTCAATTACTCTGTTGGAAAGCGATTGAACATTATGATGAAAGATATTTATTTTATTTTCTCGAGGAATGCAATTGAATTCAGATGGTCGAGGAAAATTTATATTTAATTTTCATCTTCGAGCAACACGTCGAACTCTCGACCGCAAGTTATAACCGTGTTTGGGGGCGGAAAGAGTCGGAGTTGGGGTCAGTGAAACAGATTTGGACGAGAGAGGTGAGATAAGTGGTGGAGACAGATCAAGGACAGGAGAAGAGATAGGAGTGGGGAGAGATGGAGAAAGTGATGAGGTAGCAATAGGGGTAGGTGGTGGATTTGGTGTAGGTGGAGGAGGTGAGTAAAGTATGTAGCTGAGAGAGAAATGAAGCGTTGTTTCCCGGACGGTATCAGATAAAGGTCGTGCCGAGTAAAGTCTTTGGCAGAAAGGTGGGAATGCAGATCAACGAAAGTGATGTTTGTGTCTGCCAGGTGCTCTCTTAGAGCGATGTTTGCGTTGTTAATTTCGTTGTTCAAGTGTGGCATGTTGTAGCGAGGAGGCAGGCTAGAAAGTATGATGTTAATGCGTTTGGAGAACTTTCTGAGTTTTTTGTATATGTTCACTAGGGTTAAATTGACCACAAAAATTTAAATCATTTTGTCCATCAATAAATAATTACTGTGTCCCGCTCTGTGAGCTTTTGCATGTGAGAGTCCAATTCTCTGATAACTTCAGCCAAATGAACGTTTGGCTTCAAGAAACCGGATACAGAGAAATTGTTGGGAACAATTCCACGCAAAATGGAGGACATTTGTCGGTCATGGGAATCAGCTAAATTTAAAACGCTGGATTTTTGCGTGGAAGTGTTGTCCTTCACAGTGTTGGGCAGCACAATTTTACGTGTTTTTGGACGCCTGTGCTGACCAGTCGAGGTTTGCGAGGAGGAGGTTTAACGGGTTTGGGTGCAGAATAGGATAGGATGAAATAAGTGGGAGGGGTGGGTAGAGGGGGGAAATGGGACATGTCTTCTAACACACTAAACCTATTTTGTCAAGAGAGGGGATGGTGCACGTGGTTTTGATGGAATCGGGTGTCAGCAGTTGGAAGGTCGGCGAAAATCCCTAACTGTTGGCCAACCGTCTTTGGTGTTTTTATTGACCTCTTCCAGAACACTGATACGAGTATTGATATATGCACTAAGTGTTCGTACGCCTTGAGATCAATTTTGAAAGCGTTAAGAAATGAGATCGTGTCCATTGTTGTGAATTGGTTGATAACTTGCAACAAAAAGAGATGCAAAACAAGAAAGTCGACAACTACTAATAAATCGGTTGTTTCTAAACAGGTAATTAATTATTACAATAAAATAGAATTTTAGTTTAAAATATTGAAAACGTATATCTTACTGATGTTAGGGAGACGAATTTAAGCAACTATTTAAACGAGTACTTCAACAATGAGAGTTGATACCTACAGAAATTTGAAAGAAATACTTAAAACAAGTTGGTAATGCTTTACCTTTATCCTTCCAGAAAAATATAAATGATGTTGTCCTACACTTTATCACACCTTTGAAGAACACTGAAAAAATCACAAGAAAATGAGAGTTTGTAAAGTTCGTTGATTAGTTCAACTGCTGTGAAGTTTTTTTACACCTATTTATATCTCAGCACACTGGAAACAAAATACTAACAACACTACACTAAAGAAAATACTTAAATACACTTAAAGGAATACAAAAACTCGAAAAAATAAAATAATTAAGATAATTAAACTCATTAATGAACAGAGCGCATTAACGAGCGTTGCCTATGCTATAAGCAGTCTAGTCAACAGATACATTTACAATCTTAAAATTATAAAATTTTGGCGTGTTTCGTGCGTTTTTAATGATTCATCTTAACTTGTGACAAGTGTTAATAAAAATTGTGGTCTGCTTAATTTTGTCGAATATAAGAATTTATTATTATCTGTCCTTCCGTATAAAAATTGATAATTTTAAAGAAGTAGCGAATTTTGGTCCTATGTGACACTGAGAACACTGATTAAGAATTTCTACTTTTTCCCCTAGAGAAAGTTCAAGAAACATGAAAAAACTCAAAAAGTTCCAAAATCTGCGCTCTTTTCGTGGTTTTGATTTTTTGTGTGAAATCTGTGTATTCTACAAAGAAAATGTGGTAAAAATAAACTAGATAAAATTTCATACAACGTACATACCTTTGTTTTTTTCTCAGCTGAAGCACTAACTCGCTAGAGGACGTTGAATTTATATTCCACCAATTATGAAATTTTTGTCTAAAAGTTGTGGAAAATTTTTGAAATTTTGATTTGTTACATATTTTAAGATGCTGATTATGATGTATGTCTTTTCACTTTCAACAATTTCTGGAAGTATGAGAAAATATTGAAAATCATGGTTTTTTAGTTGTCTTTATTTTGCGTATTGCAAAAAATACGCATGTTTGAAATGAAAATACCAATTACAGCCAGAAAGTAGAGAAAATTTCCTGTAATATATTCCTCTGCGTGTTTTTTTGCGGACAAACAGTTTACCTGTTAAAACATTTTGAATTTGTTATTATTTGGTTTTTCACTATTAACACGATAACGCATTTTTTTCAAGAAAATGTTACATTACAAAAATAGAAGAGCAAACATTTCCGTCAAACTACTTCTTTGCTTTCTTTAACATAGAAAAAATAATTTGCCTGTATAGCGCGTCAAATGTATACTCCAACAGAGTTTACAAAATTCAACTCGTCTAACAGGTAAAATATACAATTTATTTAAATATGAAAAAAATAACTAGAATTTAGAAACCTTTTCTTTCCAGTCCTAAGCAAGTGCCATAAATAATACTGGACCACCGATAAAAGGTAAAATCACAATTGTAACTCTATCAATATATTAAATACTGTTTCAAAATAATTTTATTTATTAATTTCAATTTTTTTTGTAATCGTTAAGTGACGAAATATCTTGCAATATTATAATAGAAAAAATATTGTATGCATTTATATAGGTCTTTTTGCCATGCACATCAAATATATTTTTTCGTTTGTTTTAAAATTACCACGTCTTTTACTTAATCCTCCTACGCATATTAAGTCACATGTGACAGGAGTGAAGCCAACTAGAAAATCAGCTAGTTAATTATAATAACTCTTAGTGTGTAGGTAATTTTGCATGCGTTACATGAACGGTGACATTGGTCTCTCCACGTGTCGTTTCATTTTATTTTATTTACACAGAAGACACCTATTTTACGGCGCAGTAGTTTAGTATGAGTTGGGACAAAACTCACACAATGTTACTCACTTGAACTAGACATTTTAATGTTAATTTCGCATTGGACTACCTCACGCAACCTCTGGTGAATTTCCGTCATGACAAATTTGAATTATGAATGAATATTAATAAATATGATCCCATCACAACATACGGCACGACAATCGACGCAGTTTTCGGCGTATTTATTTGCAATTTACGTTCGGAAACATACTGGTACATCTCATATTTCTCTTATCATAGGACTATTTCTTCTTTCTTAGAATCAAATATAGTCCTTTCTGATGTATCTAACAATGAGAATAATTTGGATTCCGCAAATAAATAAAAACTGCATAATCCAAATCATATACAACGTACAAAAAACTTATATACTTATATGTATTACATCGCATAATAAATTTCACTTCTGATGTGTGGTGTTCTAAACCCAATCATTGTGTTTCATACAATTGATTGGAAGCCAACAGGATATTTTATGTACTTTAGGATAAGTATAATAAAAACATGATTTCCTAACTAAACTGGATTTACTACAATACAATAATAGCACAGTATTGTTTAAAACTATTGTTTAAATAAAATATTTCTTGCAGAAAACAGAAACATAATATAACAAGCGAAACGAAATATAGAAGAAAAATTGTAAAGATCTCAACATAGATGGAGCATCAAATCTTTAATAGAGATTGAACATACATCCGATTGATTTTCACTAGGCAGCAATTTTATGGAATGTTCACATTAAATTGTAAAGAATTTCGTATTGACTAAACTTCCAATCAGAATATAGATCGTTTGCTTGCTTGGAGATCGCATGAATAATATCGTAAAAAATTATAGCATTTGAAGTATAATGTCCATCCTAGGTAGTTAACCACAACTAACTCTGAAAATTCGAGACAACATATCTGTCAATAGTAGTTAAACGATTGCTTCAATAAACGTCACGACTGCAGTAACATGAAATAGACGACCAAACTACAGAGGACAATGCGAAAAATAACTCTCTTGGTGTAATTTTTCATTGTCACTCTATAGCGCAGACTGAAAAACGTATATGAGAAAGTACGTTTTGCACAAGCTTTTAGATCTCGTGACAATTCTATCTTGCAATGCAAGACTTGCTAATCCCTGTAGGAAGGTATTCTAAGGTTTCCTTCAACATTTTCCTCAGATTGTAATGATAAATCACAATTTCCTTAAACTCCGTGCATTTCCTCAAAGAGTTTCACAACGGCGGAAACAAAGCAAACAGTAGTGGAAACATTTTATGTAAAGTTCGCCGAGACACAAGTTTTACACTGAAACAGAATCCCAGGGGAAGGATTGTATTCAGAAATGGCAGCTGCGCTTATTCTGTGAGACGTGCATCCGGGTCGTTTGGAGACGACGAAGACGCCGCACAGTGGGTAGAAACATCATATTGTTAGACGAAAAAAATTGGTAAGTACGTAAATACAAAGTTATTCAAGTAGTCTGGCTTTTTCTTCAGGGAATATTTTAACTCTACATAAATTAATAAAAATAAATCAATACCTTATATTATATCAAGCCATGGGGAACTAGTTCTGTGTTAGAAAAATATAACTCAGGACCCGGAAATGTATGTAAATGTATAATTTCAAGTTGTTCTTCATATTTTAACATGTAATTTACATTCACATAAATGACGTAAAAACACATTTTTCGAGATATTATGATCTTTCTAATAAATATGAAGTTAAAATTTCAAAATCCAACTTTTTAGCAAGTATTGTAATGAAAATTTCTGCAGACTACCAAAACTCTAGGTCATTATTCTACTTACATAACATGGAGTGACTTTTCGAGGAGGTAGATAGGATCTCTAAATGCAAATAACCTGAGTTTGAGTACCAAGTGGAATGTAGAATGGAGATAGCCGAAACCCAGGAAGAAAAGTAATTTATCAAATGAAAAACTACAGTTTCTTTTTGAGAAATAACTTTTCCATAAGGATACAGTGCAGTGAGTTTCTAGTTGTAACAGCTGCTAGAGTAAACTGTCATGTTGTTGAAACTATATTATTTCCTCGAAAGCGAATTAGGTCTCGACAGAACTGAAGGATTGGATAATTATACGTATTAGTTCGTATTTGTTAAACAACTTTCTCATATTCTATTCAATATAAATATGTTGATATTCTGTGGATATTATAACAAGTTGTTAACTATTTCTATTCTTAACTCACAACTTCCGAGTACCTACTCCTGGAGGAGTGTTTACATCATCAACCGCCAGGAGAAAATTGCGACGGACCAAGACTCGATCCCGGTACCTCCTGTTCTGGCTGCAGGTGTGCTGTCCACTGCACACCCACCTAAGCGCTTAGACGTGCAGTGAACTGCACACCTGCGGCCAGAGCAGGAGGTCCCGGGTTCGAGTCGCGGTCCATCGCAATATTCACTTGGCCGTTAATTATTTTTATTCTTATTTCAGTTGGGTGCATGCCATGATTTTGCCTCGGTGTGCAGAAATGATATACCCACCACTGCCGTAGGACCCTCCATCGGAATTGATGGGATAGTCTCTTGCTTGCTTTCTGAGAGTAAATTCGTTTATTACCCTCCACGTGATCATACGTATTGTGGAATTTTTTTCTTGACAACAACATCAATAACAATAACAACAGCAATGTAATTATTTATGTCATTGGCGTCGCAGTTTGACCCACTGTGCAGTGAGTCGCCGCAGGTTATTTCTGCGCGGAGTGAATGACGCTCTTTGGCGGCGAGGGTCGTCCGCGCTACGCGGCGGTTGCGACAGTAATAACACGGCGGTTATGAAGCAGCAGGGCGACGCGCAGAAAAGGCGAATGGGCCTTCGCGAGGCGGCTCTCCCCAACACGCCTACCTTGCGCAGCCGCGCCGCCGCGTAATGAGACATGACCCATCACGCCAGGGGGACGGCAGTCTGATTGTCCAAGATGTGATACATGAGTAGGCGTAGGTTGACGCGGCGGTTATGGATCAACATAATTGAAAGGAAACCATGTCGCATTTGCTGTTCAAATATCGGTCACAATCTAATGTGAACCGCTTACGTAATACGTCATACGATGTTTGGATTATGATCATCTCCTCCCTGCTCTCTTACCAGCTTTATGTGACACGATTGTTCCCTCTTTATGTTCTAGAATACATTATTAGTATGTGTTGAAGAGGCAAATAAAATTACTACATCTATAAATAAACCCTTTATTTGAAAGCATTTATTCAACATTACTCACATAATAGCTACAGCAAAGGAAATGCTAATTATAATTATTTAAGGTAAATATTGCTCTTCATTCGTAATGAAACAATTTAGAAACAAAAATTTCCATTGATTCTTGTTATTTTGCAATAACTAACGTTGTATTAAATGCAAAGTGCATGCACATTGGTTTATTTTTTAGGGGTAGAAACTGAATTCTTTTTCATATTGTAGCTTGAAAAATAAACACTGATATCTATCCTCTTGTTTAACTTTTATTGGTATTAATAATAATAATAATAATGACAACTTTCTAAACGCTCAGACATGAATAATGATATTTTGGAATATCACTTTTGCCCACACATGCTAGACGTATATACTTCATGCTTTCTTCGAGTGAACTACTCACGTGGACATATTAGTTATGAATCATTTCACTAAGCATCGATTCGAACTTTTATATTATTTAGATATTCTTCGTGCTCTTGTATTAATTAACGTATCTTAAACGTTCATCTAGTGTTAGTCATAAACATTAGAGATTGACACGTTTCCTCTTACCTTCACTGAGCCAATTGGGATGAAATTTTTATCCTCCTCTGAGACCCACGCCATGCTCTCTCTCTCTCTCTCTCTCTCTCTCTCTTGCTCTTCGACAGTCTGACACACCTGCAGCACCTTGCTCTTTCCTTCCCAGCCTTCCTCTCCCTGCAGCCTTGGCTAAGCGTGCTAATTGATTTCCCTCCCCTGTGCGCTGGCTGCCCCTCGTTGGAATATCTACGGCCTTCCGGTTTGTTTGTGCCAACTCGCTCTACCCACCACCCTCCGCGTCCGTCTGTGCGTTTGTCCGTCTGTGTGTCGGTCGGTCGATTGGACCCCGTACCCAGTTGCTGTGCCTCCACGCACGCGCCCTCCTGTTTTTTTCCTTCGCCGCCACGCCAAATACATTCCCTCCTGCATCAGTCGAGTGCCGGGGATTCGTTCGGTTCTTCTCAGGAGCAATGCCCGCCTTCCTTCTTCCGTACACGGCTCTCCATCCCTCTCGCAGCGTGGAGCTCCGACGCGTGAATCCGTCGCGGACGCTTGCATCCCTCTCTCCCACTCGCCCTCCTCTTCCCCCCGACGCCGGAGCTGCTGCATCATTTAGCGGCGCGCGGCGTTCAATACGGCGTCTCCCCGCAGCGGCGACACCCTTCCTCATCATTACCCACTTCCCCGCCACCCACCCCGCCGTTTGCCACCCCGCCTCCCGACTAATTGAAACGAACGGCCGCCACCATCGCCACGGTACACGGCCGCTGATTTCCCCGCGGGCTCGGGCAGAGCGGGGACCATGGCGGGACACAGCCGAAGACGGGGAGGCGGTGGGGGCAGGGTCCCGCCACCCCTCTCAGGTTGCGGTATTCACCATGCTCGGGTAGGGTTCTGCAGCGGCGTCTAACGCTTTTCCCCGTCCTCCGCGCCCCGTCTGAGAGCCTGAGGCGACGTGAGTGGCCTGAGATGTTCTAAGGACCCATAAGTGAGAGCCCTCCAAACCCTAGACTTGTAACAACTTGTTCCCCTTGTTGCATCATAGGGAAGTTTTGTAGAGGTGATTTTCATCGTTGCGGGGACATGGCGTCGATTCAGCTCTAGAGAATCGCCGCGACCCTCACAGCTTCTTTGATGACATCACGTTGGACTGAAAACGGGCCGTTGAAGATGATGTGCGACTTATTCGGTCAAGTAATGCATTTTTATCCCGAAGATGTCTGACGCACATTCATCTATTACTCAGGGTTGTAGTACCAGTTTTAATGACTGATAGAAATAATTATATGAGATTTTGTAGTATGTTAACTTGTGAATATTTTTGCCAATGTTTCTATTCACGCAAATTTTTATGTAAATTTCTAATGTACGTACTTTGTCTGAATACGAAGAACGTATGACGAAATTCTGCCCAATAAATGGATTACTCAGTAAAGAGAAGTGTTTCCATAGTGTACTATATGCACCGTCAATGTGATCCCTTAACCTCCAGGAACCTCGGTTCGAAAAGGGGTGGAATTGGGAAGTTTCGGTGGGAGAATGATTTATGATGTACCCTTATGGTTTTTGGGGGGCTGAACACAAAACCGAGGTTTTATCAAGACAATTTTCCAAAACTGTACAATACTTTAATAACGGATGAACACCAACTTTGATTATAACAAACAACAAATATACCCGAATTAAATGTATAGCAACGTCAATAGTGACTTAGTGGTAGTGTCTTCACTCCTTCGATTCCACTAAAGGGTTGTGCGCTAATTGAAATCCTGCTCGGCCGAACTGTCTGAGGTTTTCAGCTGGAGTTTCCCTTACTTCCTCCAGACAAATGTCTGTTTGGTTTCGTCGTTCCCTAGCAGCCCTACATCCCTCCTTCCCAATTGCCTCACCATAGTAATGGTTAGATGGAAGAACAGACCTCATCACCTGAATCTCGACATAACGCAAGAAATTATTAAATACATAAATAAATAGACAGATAAATAAATAAATAAAACACGAGCTTATGAGTTCGTAAAAGTTAAGGATCGTGGAGTGCCACAGAAATGTGATAAGCGACGGAGAGACCATAAGTTCAATAGGATAAATGTTTTACGAAATTTTCTCTAATTTTTAAATTTACAAACAGTTTTTATAATTTCCTCCTAAAAAATTGTTAAAACTGTATGAAAGTCAAAAATTTTCATTATTTTTGTAAAAAGAATAGTTTCCCAGTCAAAACTTTTGTTGTCTAACGACAGGTTCATGCTCATCACAAATACATCAGGGTACGAAGAACCATTCCTTCGGCAAAACTTTCCATATGAAAAACCACATTAATGAACACAGATACTGAATTTTTGTTTTTGTTTTTTTAATTTTCTAGAGATAGTTCAATCCAGTCTTTTTACATAGTGTGACATATTTACTTCAGTCAAATGCCAAATTTTTGCTGTAAAATAATAATAATAATAATAATAATAACCAATAGTAATAATAATAATAACCAATAGTAATAATAATAATAATAACCAATAGTAATAATAATAATAATAACCAATAGTAATCTCTGCTACAGAAGTAATTCCAAAAACTAGTTTAAAAACATTAAATTTACCCAAATACATTTACATATCTCTGCAAAATGCCATCATTATTGCAACATCCCATATAGTTAGAAAGTTTTTATCTCTAGAAAATTGAAAGAGAAATGGACACTTGGCCTCTAGGCTCGTGCCATTATATCAATCAGCGTTTGCAGATAAAACAAAATTCAACTACAAAAATTTAATAATAATAATAATAATAATAATAATAAATGCTATTGATGACAAGAGACCCTAACAATACATTTGGTGAAACCCGCTTCAAATGGAATCTGTGATGCACAATTATAGCTACACAGTGTGAACAAGACAAGATCAACAATCAGGTTAAGATGTACCGAGCCTTCACAAATCTACGCCCGGATTCACTGATCAGAAAATTTGTGACTGATATAGATACATTGCCAGCAAACCAGTTCCACTTTCTTCTCCTCCCTAGAACTTATCCCATTTATTTGGGGTCAGACTTCCCTGACCTTTTTCCCCCACTCTGTACAGTTTAGTGCAAATTTTGGGTCAATATAGTTTTCAACCGTCGTCAGTCAGGTTGCAGGCGGTCTCCCGGATCTTCGTGTCGTCGTTGGTACCGCCCGAGGTATATCATAACAAGACCACATTTAAACTTCTAAACGTAGTTAATGATGTTCTTAAATAAATAATCATCTGTAATTTAGAATCCCTTCAACTTCATGCCTATTGCGCTGCTATGACTGTGCTTTATATCCAAAACTAAAGAAAAAAACAATAGTAGGGACCAAGACACTGAACCAGAAACTAAACGGAAAAGAAGAATCGAAAACTAGATCAAGTACTTCAGATGTGACGTAGCAAAATTCTCAGTGTGGAAAGTGACAAGAAACCAACGGAAACAGTTCCTGATGAACAGTGTGTATCACCTCACCAAAGTACAAGGAATACGAAAAGAAGATCCTAAATCTGATAAACATTAGACTTGCACATCAGCACGCAGATACAAAAAATTGCAGCTTTTGGGAAAAGACTATGGCGATACAAGTCAGACCAAAGCAAATTCGAAAAAAGAAAATTTGGTCTTTATAAGAGACAATTTTACAACAGCTAATCGGGGGAACATTTTCGAGTCTTAAACCAGCTTAAGCGGTCATTAAAAATACTGGAGTGAATAATGAGCAAGTCCTATTAATCATAATCTTCAAGCCGATTGGATAGAAGCCGAATGTTGTAAATGTCCATTAATTATGCCAAAACCCACTGTAACTTCTAGTGACATCAAAATGGAAATGAAGAAATTGAGTAACTGGAAAACTGCATTTCCATAGCATTCAAAATTACTGGCGAAAGTATTTAGCTACACTCCCCTACTCCTTCTAAACATAATTAATGGTGTGTTTTATGATCACTCAGATATCCATTTATTTTCTATGATATCACCAACCTGAAATCGAAGAACAAAAAAAACCGGAGTTCCAAAAAACTACACATCTATCACATACTTCAATACATTGCACAAAATTATTTCTTCGATATTTTCGTACTTGATGGAGCAACATATTACGTTTGAAAACATTCTCGGTGAAGAACAAAAAGGATACCGAAAGGGGGCCAAATATTGTAAGGAACAGTTGCTTGCTTATAGATTTAATAGTGGGAGAACGAGTGAAGAAAAAAGAACAGAAACGTATCGGTTGCCCTGGTTGACTACCAAAAAGTATAAGTAAAAAGACTTATAGTATCTCAAGGTTTTAGAAATATATAGAATACTTGAGACTACCATTGAATTGTTATAGAAGTGCCTAATGAGATCAAGCGGCACGGAGCTTATGTTCTCAGATTGAAACAATGTATTGAGACCTAAACCTATTCATATCTTGCGAGTCGTCTTTCAGGGAGACACATAGGGTACTTTGTGGTTCTGCCGTAAACCCCTTATTCAACTAGTTACGTGAAACAAGTTTGTGTGTTGGTTTCAAACTTACGGACCAAAGGAAAAGTTTGCACACTGTAAGCCCTTTGATGTACATGGACGATCTAGAACTGTATCCAAGTAATGATACAGAATTGACCAGTCTCCTGAATATCATAGTTACATTCAGTAGAGACATTCAAACGCAATTTGGTATTAAGAAGTGTGCAACTCTAAAGGTAGTGAAAGGAGAGACCAAAGATGAGTCAAGTGCCTTCAAATTATTGAAATGTGATGAGAAGCTGAAATATGTAAGTTCAAAAAAGCATGCAAATACCTAAGGTTCAAACAAACATTGGCACTGAACAACAAAGTCAGTAAGAAAGAATTGGAAATAGTGCTTACATTTCGTCTTCGGATAATCTTATAATAAGTACTCATTACCAAGAAAAAAATTAAAGCAATAAATACATGATGTATTCCAGTCCTTACATGTTCCTTCGTATTGGTCCCAGACAGATTTAAATAATCTCATCATTTTGGTACGTAAATCCCTAACAAAATTCAGAATTCATCACATTCACTCAGATGTAGAACACCCGGAAAGAATGACGAATAGTCCTCTTACACCTTCTTTCACTCTGCAATAAGTAGGTGACAACCATGAAAGTGTATTTTCTCCCCAGGGACGCAATATCACCTTTGCACAATGTAGTTTGCAATACCAAACAAACGTCTCTCTCCTCTCAGTCTGGATGACAGCAGTTCCAACACCACGACAATAAAAGATGAATGGAAAATTTGTCAATGAAACTCAGATCACTGGCTGCACAAATCTGGCTAATACAAAATATCTTCATCGCATCATTCTAATCGCAAACATGATTAAACAGGCTCTCGCAATAAACACAAGACTTTACAAAAAAAACAAAAGTTTCCCCCTTACGACTAGATCCCCTCCTACAATGGAGAATGAAAGATACATTTTGTATTATGATATTTAAATTCATACTGAGTAAACAATGGTTACGTTTATAAGAATCTAAAAACGTACCCGAGAAAATAGAACTAGATTCAAAAGAAATAATCACTAAATCGCTAAAATTGGTCACTTCGGTGACAAGTAGAATTGTGCGCACCATGTTTAACTTCAAATATTAGCACGGAAAGAGGTATGTCAAAAATGGCCCCTTACTCACTGTGTATCGGTTGCATATATCCGAGAAAATGTATGATAATAATAATGATGATAATATTTTTCCAGCGCTCCTAATATTTGATTTCGATAATCGAACCTTTCAACCAACTTTTCAGACACTTTGTCATGATGAACGTTCTTGAAATTATGCACACACACCCATGTCGCTTACCACATTCAAAAACGATCAATGCGTATTCTTATTAAACCATTATATCGCAACTCCAGTTATCCATCTTTGGCTCATATACACACAAACGCGCCCATATACACTTAGAAGTTGGATACATTGTATTTTCGTATTGGAAAAATGTGAAAGAACTCGGGGTGCATAAGAAACGCACTTCTAATGCAAGGCTCCAGTAAAATCTGTTTGACAGTATTCTTTTAGCAAAATAAAATAAGTAAGAAAAAATGTTTATAGTGAAATTTTACTTTTGGTAAACATTTCTGATAAAAGAATTTTAGTTTTGACAAAATATTAAATAAACTATTATAAACCTTTGGATTTTAAAACTGTGTTTTAATGGTCTTGTTTTAATCTCTCTTTCCATTTTGTTCATATTTTCATCATAATTACTCATTGTTTGAGCAATAGAAATGGTTAACAGACGACATATCATATATTTTATGACTTCACATGCGTTTTATTCATATTT
The DNA here is from genome assembly GCA_002313205.1 of Laupala kohalensis. Taxonomy (NCBI): domain Eukaryota; kingdom Metazoa; phylum Arthropoda; class Insecta; order Orthoptera; family Trigonidiidae; genus Laupala; species Laupala kohalensis. The sequence continues at coordinate 683,590 of NNCF01128375.1, forward strand.
CATTTGTACTGAGATAGAAACAACAATAACGTTGAATTCATGGTAGTAAACTATGCTGTCATACTTTGGTTAACAAAGGTGAATGCATAGATCCATCATTACTGAATATTAGGTACCCCTAATTGCTGTTAGTAATGTCGTAAAGGGGAGGAAGTCTGCAATAAGTCAGGGAACCTAAATAAGAAGAGTGAGCCAAAGTCTTTGTCTCTACAATGGGTGTTCTTATTCAAAGAATAACAGTGGTAATTAAAATAAACTCTCCATCACAGTTAAATGGAGGTATTTAAGTATATGATGAACGATATGGCAAGGGGAAGAACTGTCCTAAAAACAAACAAAAAAGTGTAATATAAGTATATAACGTATCGGGAAAACTAACAAATTTTCATGCAAAAATATTGTTGAATTTCTTAACACTCTGGATACCTGCAAATGTCTGTCCATTCAAGAATGAATATGAGTTACTTTCTTATCAGTGTTAATTTCGATTAGAGTGTAAAATTTCTCTTATTTTAGTAAAAATGTGAAAATGGCATGCATTAATAAAGTTATCTGATTATTTTAAACTGCCCTAATGAAAACTACGAAAGCGGATGATCAAAAGACAATGACATATCAAAGGATGAAAATTATAAAGGAATTTTATGACACAGAAAATTAACTTACGTAATAAACTAAAATCTCTTCACTGTTTTTAGTTTAATTTGTATGTTTGTAAAGCTTTTGTTGAAATATTAAAGAATTTAGGGAACAACAAATAACAATTATTAACTCTGGGAAGTAATATGAGAAAAGGCAAAGAACTGAAGTTTCAAAACGTTTTTCGGAACTTTTGACTTTAAATTTACTACAAAGTGAACTATTTTCAAGGATCTGAAAATACAAGTTACAGTATTTAGTGAACTACAGTGTTGTTACATGCTATTCGGATTAAGCAACGGTCGCAATGAACTCAAAATTCGTTATAGTAAATGTTGTCGTACAATTTAATTAATTTTAAAATTAAAATATTGCATATTCATTTCTTTAAATGAATATGTGGAATACCATGTAAAACATACTACTATAGTACATTTTCCATTACTATTTTCTTGCACTCATGCATCATGTGAACCACAGCGTGAGATGTCATCATTACTTTTTCTATTGTCCATTGTATCTGTGAAATAAGCAAAACTGATTGATACGCACTAAAATGTTCAAAATATGCATTTAATATATGCTCTAAACAGGTCCAAAATTTGCGCTACAAATCTAATTAAATGAGCTACGAATTCTAAATATGCAAGAAAAAAGACAAGTTACGTATGTATCTATTTACTACTAAGAAAGTACAAATAAATTGGGTTACTTGAATTATACTAACCACTGAGCTCGTTCGTACAGTATGAACCATATTTCAATAATAAACAAGTAAATTTTGATCGATCACGGTAGTGTAACCTAAAAATTACGGAGTTCAAACAATATCTTAAAAAATAAGCATTTATTTGTAAACAAAAATCTTTAAAGATATGCATTTAAATGCACTATTAAATTTAATTCAAATGGTCCCACGATATTAAAAATGATAGAAATCGATTCCTCTAAGCCACAGAAAGTCACGGAAACATTATGCAAAACATGCAAAATTGGAGTACGTTTTTTTTAGAGCTAATGTTCACTAATTTCTTTCTGTAAACAAAAATAACCGTGTCAAAAAAATACATTTGATACTCTTCTAAACCCGATGTTAGAACACTGGATCTGCTAATTGTTGTAATCGGCTGCCTTGAAACGATGTCTAGATGCAGTGTGACGTCACACTAAATCGCTCCAAGCGCGTGAAAGGCGTGGCAGGCCCCGTCGTGGGGGAGGGTGATTGAAGGGGTTGGGGAGGGGGAGGGCACATGTGCAAGTGGGAATGGGTGAAGGGACTGCGGGAGAGGGAACGGAGGGTGCCCACTATCCACCCGGGGGAATTCCCAGCTCGCTTTATTCCACGTCCAAATATTTGACACACGATGAATGAGCTGGAATTACGACCGCCTAGATTCTAAATATTTAAATTCGAAGTGGGGAGGGGGGTCGTGTTGGTCGAGGAGGAGTCCTCTTGTTAATGTGACATTTTTCCTTGCGCTCTGGCATCCAGCATCTCTCAGCGAGCGTCACATGCAAAATTCAGTTTCTGTCCTTTGAAGATTCTGGGAGGGACAGGGGACCAAGAACGTCCTGATGCGACTTGCAAAGATACTGCAACGACAACTCGAGGTATGAGGGATTGAGGGACAAGAACAATGCTTCCTGCAGAACATGACCTTCTAGTAAATACACGGAAAATTTTCGCGCGCATATATATATATATATATATATATATATATATATATATATATATATATATATATATATATANGAGACTGTTTTAAATGTTTTAATAAATTTACTGGAGAAAGTGAAACAAATCTTTGAATTTAAAGCAGATCCACACCTAGAAATTTAGTTGTGTAAGTTCCTTTTTTGGAGGGGAGACTTCTTGCAAAAATTAATAATTTTAACATTACGTTTATATGTGCTTAAATTTTCAAGTTGTTCAGATTGTAGGTTACATCGTGTTGATGATATGGTAACACATTTATATTATTTATATATAAGATAAATTTATATTTATATATAACAAATTTGGTAACACATTTATATTATTTATATATATAGATAAATTATTTTAAACAAGACATTTCTTAAAACATCCAGTGGCGAGGTGGCGGACACCGAGTAGCCAAAGTAATGTTACGATAAATCTACACTAGGAAAACATGATGATTTGAAGTAAAGTCTCATTTTCTGTTCTGTTATTTGAGAACACGTTTGGTAGATTGAAGAGTTGTACTCCGAGATACAAATTACGTCAAGTTTGACCGTGAATCACGTTCGGGTTTAAGAATTGGGTCCTGCTACTACAAAGGTGTTACAAAGCTTCCTTGAAGCTCGAACTACGTTACTTGCTTGGGATCTAAAATGTAGTTTTTCTAGCTCAAAATTAGGATATTGCATGTAATTTCTCATATGTAATAGGCAAAAGAGACGAGTACGTCAACATAATAAAATTATAAAGCAAATTACTCAGGAAAATCCATACAAATATTGTACATATACAAATGGAAATAAAATATTAGGTTTCAAGGAGAGGTTATAATGAAGAAACTAATGCGACTATATTTGAGTATTTTAATGAAGAAAATATAATTTTGTGAATCGAACACGATTCGTAGCATGATTCTGGAATTTGGAGTTCAAACTATCATTCTCGGTTTCGATAACGACATTTATAGAGAGAGAAAAGATTCGTAATTTTGTGTAATTATTCCTCTTACTAGAACATTTCACTTTTCTGAATTAAAACTTTTGTGAAATTAATTTATTTCTTACCTATTTCCCATTCCTAAGGACAAAACAATTGCTACGTTCGACATTGCGTTACAATACTTGCCATACACACTGTTCAGAAATTATTACAATATTAGAGATATTTTACTTCTTATATTAATGCATTTATCTCACTTATCTCATGTTTTCTACTGACTGAGGGTCCGTCTGGTTACAATGTGTCTGGTCACGTCGGGTCTTGGTTTTATTTTGTACTGACTGGCGTAGAGGAGTCAAATTTGCTGCGCGGGGCGAGAGGAATATTGGCAAGTAAAGGTTGCTATGAAGTTGGGGAAATGCGTGATCAGTGATCAATATGTACCATGATATTCTCTAGATATGTATTACAGTGCACAGATTAAGTCCTTTAGAAATTGTCAGATGTCAAGTGAATCATCCTCGGTTTTATTTATGACATCTTTACTGCTGCAACTTTAATTCACCAATAGCAGAAAGCGAGTAACATACAATTTGCAATCTGTCTAGGAGAAATATTCCTTTTTCTCGATTGGTAGCTTATAAGTAAAATATGCTTTGTTACTTTAAAAAAAGATACTAGAGTTCACAATCGAATCTTTCACACAAATATGTATTAATAGACAACATCTAATAGTTGTCCAGTTTGATGATCGTGAAACGTTTTTCACTTTTGCATAACTTTAGACACAAGTATACAAACTATATACTTTGAATAATAATTTGTACATGTAATTTTTTTGTGTTAAATTACAAACATGTTGACATTCTGTTAGTATTATAACCCGCAGCTAACTTTTTATCTTATCTAGGAATTTTTGCTGAAATTTTTGAATCCGCCTCTGCCTTATGGCCCTTGATCGGAATTGATGGGATGGTCCCTTGCTTGCTTCCGGAGAGTAAATTAGTTTATTGTCCTCCACGTGGTCATACGCAGTTTGTACTGCTTTTTTGACAATAAATTTATTATTATTAAACATCGTGCTTACAAAACCGGGCTGTAATAAACAGTAATTTGAATTGTGATGCGTGAAATAATCAATAAAAGTAGCGAAGAATTTATCAGTACCTGACATAGAAGTACCCGAATGAAATCGTTTGATTCTTGAAATTATGTTATGGAAGAATATTAGGGTTTAAGTGAACTAACCCCATTATCTGTTTGTTAGGATTTCTCAAACAAAACATTGAATGAACTTGATAGCAAACATTTTCTAGGATCTCTGTTGAGAACGTGCGGGTACGAATTCGGAGCACTCACTTCAAAAGTCTATAATCTCGCCCCTCGATTATTCATGAAATGGTAATAGAGTTATCGAGTTCGTATAACTTTTCGAAGATTATTTTTTATTTTTGTTTTAATTAAAACAATAATAAAATATATTATTATACGATTTGTTAAATTTAACACCGGAAATACCTAGGTACTGGTATTTTTAATCTAGGAACAATTAAATAGTTCTTTTTACTCGAAATGTTTTTCAATATATCTTGTGACATAATGTGTTTCTCAAATATGTTCGTAAACTATAAAATATTAATATTTTTACAGAACATCTTGTGGATATAACCACGGATTTGGAATGTCAACTCGCAATTAAAATCGACACTAAATTATAACGAAGTTTCAACAACCACAACTACAAAAACACCCGTACGACTAGTTGGCTCGACTAGTTTATACTGTTTTGAAAGCCGTAAATGCTTAAGTAAAATAGGCATCGCTTATGGAGATGCAAAAGCTTGAATAGAGACAAAGAGATGCGTAATCTACGATTTCAAAAGTATTAGGTTAACATTGTTGGACATATATACAAAATGAATGCCTGCGATTCTACTTCTAGACAACTCTCAGTAGTATCGGAGAAATGTTGATAGTGAAACGATAGTGAAATGTTGATGGTGAAAAGTTTAAGACATATTTGACAGTGAAACGTTTTCCATCGTGCCCTCTATTTGAACCTATATCAAAACTATGCACAGTTCTTATTTACGCAATACATTTTTATTATTTTACAATATCATGGAATAATTTTCACGAAATGAATCTCATTTATACAAATTTCATTAAATGGATAGGACAAATGTAATCTCATTGTAAAAGTGCGATACATATAATACAACCCTTGCTTTAATACTATAACTAAATATGTATCCAAATATATGAAAATTGTATTTTTCAAAGAACCGTTTTTTCTTGTAAATTGAAGGATAAATTAAGTGACAGTAGTAATTGAGGAAAAGTGTGGTATGAAAATTTCATAGTGATGAGACTTACTGATTTTCCTTGACTCTACATCGTTCCTTGAGCTATTCAAACATTCTTATTTTATAAAATTATTAACATAAGGCCTGCAATTGCTTTTCATCATTTATGGAACATAAAATACGCGAAAAACTCTTGCAAATTTGTTCTTACACCTTGATTATTTAAAATAAAAATAAACAGAGAAAGCAAAGGAATAAAACATTTGGATGTTTCATACGTTTAAGTCCTACAAAGTGTCGGCAAAACCAGTTGGTTAAAATACGGAAATCATCCATGGTAGCTGGAAACCAATAAAGAAATCCCCCAATGGTTTCTTGAAACATTACTACGAGGAGTAGTTGTAACGACGCAGGCGGCCGCCGCTTCGGCGCCATTATGCGGGAAAGCCTTCGCCCCACGTGTAATAGAATTCTTAAGAGCGTGGCTGGTCCCCCGGTGGCGATGTGCGCATGCGCGCGCTTCCAACGGCACGACCCCATCTCGACGCGGCTTTAATGCTGTCTCTGCCCCGCTGCCAACCCTCCGACCTCGACCCTCACACGGGCTCATCACATGCTCCTTCCACCCACGCGCTCGAACCGTCCTCGGAGACCCCCTTCGAACACGCGTCCTCTGGAGAACGCACTGGACTCCAGCCCCAAGTCACTGGTCTTTGCACGTGGCTTCGAGTTCTCCCTCGCCAGCAACGTCACTGTCAACGCTTGGTCTGTGCTTAGCTCCACTCTGTAGTCCCGTGCTCAGCCCCGCTCCCCTTGGGGCCTCTCTCTTCGAGTACTTTCCCCCTCTCCATCATGCGAGAGACTTGTGTCCTGGCTAGAACCTTCCTGCCAGCATGGTTCTTGTTTGCTCTTTCGTTCTTCCTTTCGCAGTTTCCTGTCATCTTCTTCCTTTGGTACTACTCATCGTTGGATCTCCTCTGGGTCACTTTCCTTCCTGCTCATCTTTCGCGGCATACTTTCTTTGACGAGACTCACCACTCATCTCATGCACGCGAAAATGTATTTCCCCTTTTATCAAAGTCTCTCGCACAGTGTTACTGTCATCAGCACGTTGTTACTAGCGAATAATCACTCTATTCTCTATTATATTCTGTCGCGAAGATCTTCCTGCAGCAGGAACTCAACTCTCTGCCATCGTTCTACTCGCATTTAATAGCTGCCACTGTCATTCCCACGAAACAGAGCTGCATTCATCTCGTCACTGCTCCAACTCATAGGGCTTCCTAGATTCAATCCTCATTTCCTTGTATCCTGTTACGTGTCTCGTAAGGATGCGTGGCCAAATTATGATGCTTTGTTGCTGCTCGTTCTGAGTGATCATAACACATTGTTCATTCTTTTCTTCCTACAGATGCTCTTTTCTACTTACTCCGCAGAATCTTTTACCTATTATTCTTTTCAATATCATCTTTTTGAAGCCACTTGAACTTTTATCGTCACTTCATTAGCGCAGGATGCATTTTATTATTTTTATTTTGTCCTTTGCACTTTATGTATATTTAAGTCTCACATCAGAAGCAATTTTCTCTCCTTATTTCCGGAGAATATCTCTTCCTCGGAAAGACGCGAGGAAAACCGGAGGAGTCTCGTGAGTTGCGAGGGACATTGTCATGATGACGTCATTGACTCCGCAATCCTTGTGCCCCAGAGGCCTCCCTGCGGCTGCACTCTTGCTCTCTCCCTGCTCCAGTTATCCCACTTCTCGTTCATTTGACACTTCTTTCATTCCATTGTCTCCGACTGCACCGTCTGCCCACCACGCCGCACACGTAGACAAACCCTCCCATCGATCTGCGCTCCTCTCCCGCACATTCACCGCGAGGTACCCATCCTCCGCGTCATCCCTTTCCTCGTCTCCCCTCGCGGGGCTCTGGTCCCCTCACTCTACTATCCTCCACCACCGCGCGTCGGTGGAGACACATTGTATCCCCCTTCGGTTGTTGATCTACGCGTGGAGACTCCATATCAAGCAGATGTATTGATCACATACGAGTGCGGTCTGTCATGTAATTACTTCCGTTTAACAGTAAGACAGCTCCCATAAACAGTGGCGTCGGTGCTCATAGACGAGCGACGAGCACGCAACGCATTTGGCGAGGGAAGGAGAAGGCCGGGAATTGGGGGAAACGAAGGGAAGGTGGAAGCAAATTATCGTGTCAGAATGGAAATGCTTCATATTGGGAAACCCATCGATGTTTTCTTCCGTCGTTTCCAATGCAGTTTCATCTTTTTGAAACATTGGACTCTTTGTGGAAATGAATTGAGGAGTCTTGCAACTCCACTTATATCTTAGTAGAACATGAAGTTGGACACCGTTATTTAACTCAGGAAGATTGGAAAATATTTTTTTCAATTAGCTTGAAGCAGGTAATACTCTCGGTTTACTATTGAAGCAGGCATTGTTGAAGAAAGGGTTTGTTAAATGAATCGTGCCAAACATAACATTCTGAACAGCCCTACTTACTGGAAGGAGAAATACGATCCTTTTTGGAGACCTAATTTTCTAAACTGCAACAAAACATGTTAATGGAATTTTTTCAGAAGTACATTTTTGGTATATATTCTCTGTAAGAACTTTATCCATTCAATTACATTGTTAAGGGCAGGCTTTCTATGCCGCAAAAAACACAAATGTTTTTGTACTGTAGTTATATTCACTTGTCGGTATTGAAAGATTGAATACTTTGCAAAAGCTGCAAATCTTCGGACATATTCTTCTTGAAGTTCAGACTCATGAATGAATCCCTGGTTGAAATGCTTGATCGTTAAAAGTGTGATAACCTTGGTTTCAATAGCCTTATTACTGTAATATATTCTCTTTGTTCATTAGTTCTACATTCCGCGTGCGCAGAAATCATAGTTGTATTAAAAGCAATGTGCTCGCAATCAAAAAGATCGAAGTAAATATTAATACTTGTCTCTCAAACGAGGTGAGAAACCGCAATTTTAAACAGCTTGTAGCTACTACGACTGTGTCATCCCGGAGAAAAGGTAGTGTTGGAAGAAGACGAATTGCTGACCTGACTGGAAGCGCGTCGTTGAATTTAATCAATCGGACCCCACCGCAACAATGGGATGTAGCAGTGTAGCCGAGAAGTCGCGAACAATGTAGCGAGGGTGCGTGGCCACAGCGCCGCTGCTGCTCCTCATGGGTGCAGCGGGGAAGCCATTATGGGGACAGAGTTGCTCGACAAACACAAGCGGCTGTCGAAACACGACACACCCGCTCCCCTGGAACGGTGGCTTGTCCCGAAGAGGAGGAGGGGACGGAAGAGAAGAGTGGCTGGAGAGCAGAGGTAACGAAGGAGCCGATGAGGAGAGAGGTGAGGTGGGAGGGATCACCTCTTTGGGGTTAATAGGGACGGGAGGCTGGATGAGTCGGGGAGGGGTCATGCACCGAGTACCGGAGAGGGGAATTGGAGGTAGAGTAGCATGTTCACCCTCGGCGCTCGTAGAGAGACTGAAGGGTGTAATGTTATCCGAGTTCGAAACGCGGGTGTGTTACGAAGGGTGAAGTTCAATTCCGTGTTGAATTTAATCCCTGTAGACGCATCAATATTATTTCCGGTGACATTTTAAAAAATAAACCAAGTACAAATTCAATATGAATGAGAGACAACTCTCTCAGAATTAAAACCTAGTTGAAGTGAAAATTGCCCAGTGTGAAATTAAATTTTGTAACTTGGACAAAAAAATATATCTAATCTATGTTTCTGGTAGATATGATAAAAGATTTTGTTTTCATTTTAATTAAACCGGAACAATGAAAACTAAACTGTTAGAGATTTTTAGGATACTAACATCGCAGTCTTATCTGCAGAATGGGAGAGATTAGCGAATTACATAGTTATTACGAATAAGGCGTTCTGTGAGAATGAGAAACAGATGAACAAATAAAAAAATTGTTAATAGAAAATTAACAAAAAATACATAGAAAAGCAACCAAAATGAAAATTACTAAATCGAATTAGACTAATAAAAATACGTAAAATACAATAATATAGATATTAATCAAATGAAATTTTAAATGAAAAAGCAAATAAAAATACATTAAAAGAAAATAGGGCTAACAAAATCATAGGCTTCCCCGAATCTCCGAGCAAAAATTCCTAAAAGCAAATAAGTCTTAATATAGTTGATCAGAAAAATTTAAATAATTAAAATAATTTTTAAACCTGTAATCAGAAGCATGACAAAAGAAGAAAATTACCGATTTACTAATACCCTGTAAAATATTTTGTTAATAAAGAAATTAATTGTCAGCAAACAGTTACATACAACATATGACCACGTGGAGGATAATGAACTAATGTATTCTCCGGAAGCAAGGAAGGTACTATTGCATCAATTCCAGTCAAGGGCCCTAAGGCAGAGATGTATTGAAAATATAAAAATATACAGTTAGTTACGTATTATAACATCAACAGAATACCAACAAATTTGTATTAAATAAAACTCAAAAAACACAGTTCATAAGTAAGTAATGTTATCGAACAATAGATTATTCGGAATTTATTGTTTATAACTATAAAAAACTTCAAAATTCGACATTAATTATTATAATAGATCGCCGTCCCTATGCAAAATTCTAGAGAGCCTTCATATAAAATCCACATCCACTAGAAGGAGAACCAGATAAAAACCCAGACCAGGATGAGGCTACGGAATTATTGTACGCAACCGTGCTAAGGTTGAATAGAGATAAAACTAAACTTATATGAATAACGAGAACAGCAAAATAACATTCAGGAAAATTGTTTTGAAATTTAATCATGTATTTTGAGAGAACTAGAACAATGGTGTGATAATGTATATATCAATTGACGTATTTAATATTTTAAAAAATAACTTCCATTTTATTTTATTGTATTTTACAACTTTCTCAGAACTTTTACATTAAGTTAGAAGGAAAGTTGGGACACGAGCAGCCTTACAAGATCAAGTAAGATTGGTACTATTAAACACACAAATTTAAAATATTATACAAAAATAAATTACATATATATTTATTTATTTGAAAACCAAAGTTATACAAAACATGATCATTATATAAAAAATGATACAAATCATTGAAGGGCCACATATTCTACAGTTATTTAAGAATATCTGTGAGCAGAACTGGCACAAATGAGAATAAAAATAAATCAATAAAAAGCAGAAAATACCTCAAGACACAACGAAGGCCAGAAATGAATCTTGAAAGTACGTTTAGGGTCCTCCATATAAGAAGCCTCCCTAGCATCATTGGGTAGGAAATCTCATTGATATTTCAGGCGATATAAGCAGGAATGACAACTCTTAACTCCACCTTATTTATTTGTTTATTTACACGTAAAATAGAAATACTAAAGGAAGCTAGTTAATGCATGTGTACAGAAATTTATTATCTCTCATGCTCTTTACTAGTAACTTATATCTTTAATACACCCTCGTACTTCCTATTTTCGTATTATAAGGATTACTGAGTCTAGTGCTTCTTTTTCTACTATCTTTTGACTTATAGACAATTTTTTAGTTTATAAGGTTTGCTGGATCCAATTTTTTAAGTTTAGATTTGATATAGTTTTCCTTTACATTCTAGGTCATTATTTACATTTGGCATTTTTTGTTATGACTTGACATTCAAAATTTCTTTTTCCAATAGTATTTTTATATTTGGATAATTCGTTTAGTATGAATCTTGTTCTGGACGTATTTCATTTATACATTTCTTTTAGTTTTTCATATTCATATACAAGTGGATTGAGTGTAAAGACTTTATTTATAGTCAAACGCATTAATTCCGTAGATAATGTGACATCAATAATATTTAAAGTTTGTTTTGCAATTTAACAATACTCACTCATATTGTCATACATATCAACCCAGCTCAGAATTACATAGGTTGCAGTACTTTAAAACAGGCCATAATAAATTTGCAGCAAATGCCTTTTTAATAGTTGCTTTTTTGATAGATAGTTATTTATAAAACACATACACTAAGTAATTTAAACGTTGTATTAAATTATCAATATTCTTATCCCATCTGATATGCTGATCGAAAGTTATTCCCAAGTATTTACATTCTTCAAACCTTTTTAGAGTTTTACCAGTAACTTTTATGTTTAGTTTGTCAGGAATTGAGTCACAGTAATTTCCAAATGTTATAGATACAGATTTATTGATATTCAACACCTGTTTATTCTTATATAACCATGAGAATATTGATTCAAGTATGGAATTCCGTATTGTTTCAACCTCTTTCCAACTCGCACCACTACTCAAACCAGCCGAATCATCCTCATATCCAATTATTTCGGGATAAATCTACAAGAGTTCATTTATGTATAATATGAAGAACAAAGGACGAAGTATCGAGCCCTGAGGAACACCCACAGCAACTAAACAAGTTTTACTACAAAAACCATTAACCCTTACTCACTGTGTCCATTCAGACAAATTACTTTCAATAAAATTTAATCCAATTCCACTTATGCCCATGTTGTAGAGTTTAAATAGCAAACGTTCGTGGTCAACAGTATCAAATACCTTAGAGTAGTCTAGAAAAGTTATGAATGTGGGTATGCTTGAAGCTAGTTATCATATATAAATTTACTTAATTGTACAATTGCTTCAGCAGTTACATTATTTTCCAGGTACCCACATTGCTTGGGACTTTTTAAGTTTATTACAAAGTCATATAGACTTGTAAACATATTTTCAATTTTTTTTATGAAGCTAGATAAGAGTACAATAGTTCTATAATTACCAACACCACTTCCCATGTTTATGAGAACAACTTCCGCCGTCTTAAATTGTCTACGATATATACCTGTTTCAATTACTCTATTTATAATGGAAGTAAGTGGATCAACAAAGTAAACTGAAGTCATTTTTATCGGTCCTACATGAACATCATCGCAGCCGTCAGCTTTATTTTTAAGGCCCGAAATAATGTTAAGAAGTTCAGTTTCATATGTATGTTTCAAAAATAGCCTCATAGTATTAACAGGTTGCTCGGGTCTGTAATGCAAAACTATCGGTAACTCAGTGGACTGTTTAATTTGTATACGATTTCATAAAAATATTCATTAAAATGTTCAACTTCGGATCTATCAACAGAGATTTTCTTCCCTTTGATTGCTATAGTGCCAATAGAATTTTCTTTAATTTTTATATTTAATTTATTATTTACAAATTTCCATAAGTTTTTAGAATGAGCATATTGTAATTATCTCTGCTCATAATTATCTTCCGCCTTAGCTAGTGTTTTAGTTTGTATATTTGAGTATTCTAGATATTCCCTTTTTAGTAAGTTATTTACATTTTTTTCCATGTTTTATACAATTTCAAGTTTTTGTTGGTATTACTAGAGCAACAGTCAGCCACATTTTCCTGTGTTCAAGTATGCAAATTAATTTTTTCTGACATAATTGGTAGTTCTTATTTATTAATTTGTCTATTGCACATTCAGGGCTACTTGCATTATATACTTCTCACCAACATCATTGCTAAACGGAGTTAGAAACCCTTTTATATTAAAATACATATCATCTCTGTTTGCACATTTTACCTCCTCAGAGATAGCAACAAGAATAGGATAATGATCAGTCAGATTTAAGATCAGTTTACCTACTTTCGCAGAGAAATTGCTTTGAATAAAAATGCGATCAATGCAAGTTTTAGATTCTTCATTTACCCGTGTTTCTGTTTTAATCATAGACAAATAGTCCTGTTGGGATAATAAATCGAAATATTTATCAGTATATTTATCATCTCAGTAAGTCTAAATTCATATCACCTAATATCACATTACTTTCAATTTAAAAAATAAACATTTAATGGAAAATTGAAACCCATTTTATCTTTAATGGAAATCAGTGAATTCTTTTATATTATAAGCAATGGTGCACAAGGTAGCTTTCAACTGCAGGTTTGAAGAGATTTAATTTAATAATATATTTTACGTCTTTGGGGAGCGTATTATATAGAACAATTCCCGAATGATATGGCCCTTTTTGGCGGAGAGTGATTTTCACTGTAGGAGATGAATGTTACTCGAGTTTTGTGAACGTGAACAAGAGTTTCGTTTCATAAATATAAATACAGGGAGGTGTTAAAATATTTAATTCCTTAAATAAAGGTTTACATGAGTAATTGGGGGTGAGATTTGCAAATTACTCCAACAATCCTCTTTTGAATTCTGAAATTTTTGAATGATCAGACCGGAATTGCCTCAAAATGTAATGTCGCACGTAGATGGGAGAAAACGTTTTCAAGACATACGCTAAGGTAAATATGTAGACTAACTACATTAACTAAGATTCGGCATGCGTAACACAATTTGCTATGTTTGGAATTTAGATTATCAATGTGTCAATTCCACTTAAGGTTGTCTTGAATACGGAGACCTTAGTTTTAGTAACTATTTAATTGTGTTCCGTTTAACGAAAGAGATATTTGAGGTAAAGATTTTGTGATACTATTGTGAAATAACATATACACTGTTTTGCTAGTGTTTACAAGGAGTCAATTCTCATGAAACCAAGACGAGAGGTTGGACAAAACTTTTTGAGCGTTGAAATGTTTACATAGTAAATTAGTGTTGTCAGTAAAGAACCATTTTGCAGTCTGATATGAAGTTCACATACAATAAAAAGAATATAAGGCAAATACTTTGGGAAACTGCGCAAGTATGTGGCTTTGTTTTTGAAAGGCAATGCTAAAATACTAAATTTTTAGCACGGGATATTTCGACCTGTTGATGTCCATCTTTTAAAAGGAAGTTAGCCGTTGATGTACAAGTCCACGAATGCCTAAAGAATGCAATTTTGAGACGAGAATTTTGTGTTCGATAGCCTCGATTGCTTTGGATAAATCAAGCCAAACACCCTGAGGATTTTCTCCATGGTCAAGAGATGTGGTAAAATCGTTTATGAAAGAAAATATGGCGATGGTAGAGGGAAACGTTTTCCTAAAACCGTGTTGAGTTATATTTTGATAAAAAATCTAGAAGACGCTTATAGAACAGTTTTTCTAGGGATTTTCAGAAAGGAGGCAATGGGGATACGGGTCGATAGTTTGCAACATCGCGTTTATTCCCTTTGTTGTGTAATGGTTTCTTAAGCTTTTGAAACATGTCACGAAACACATTCTAACAACGAGCTATTGAATATGGGTAAGTGGATTCAATATAACCCATATTTATTTAACGCCTAATATATTTAATATAACCCATATATTGAATATGGGTAAGTGGATTTAGTTTCGGAAGTGAACGTAGAACGCGGTACGTGAGTGATAAATCTTGTGAACATTGATTTTAAGTTACTAATTTCGATATTTTACCTACTTCTGAGAAATAATGAAACAAATTTGCGATGTCCTTTGGATTTGATACGATTTTGCCATCGTTTAGTGGGGAATTTGTTTTGGTAATTTTCTGAAAGAGACGTGTAATTTTTTACTACATTCTATACGATTTTGGTATTATTGTTCGATTTTAGTATATGCCTGTCATCTTTCATAACTAGATGCGAAGATTACTTTTCGAAGAATAGTCTTATATTTTCGGAAATGATCATGAAATTCGGGTGATTGGTTATAGATTTTTGAAGGCTACTAGAAATGGCGTTTTTTTAAAATAATTCTTATCCCTTGGATGATCCATCTATTATATTTCTTTGTGTTAATTAACTTGCGTTTTATGGGAAAGCTAGCGTTGTATTATTTTAGGAATATTAAAAAACAATTGGTGTTTTGGCAATTGTAAACTTCATTACAAGTTTCTTCGAGTAAATAATATGTAAATTAATTCCCAGTTAATCCTCATCAATTAATTTCACAGGACTGATTGGTTGATTTATTTGTACAAGCTTTTATGTAACTTGCTTCGTTCGTGTGTATGTAGGTAAGTACGTTGTCCTTCGTTTCAAAATAGGTAATTGAATTTTCGGCTACTTCCAAGTTTCCGATCGAGGTGAAATTTTACAGATATGTGTGATATGGATGACAATAGATAACTATTGTCCCAGTTTACGAAAATCTTCGTCTGATGGGGTGAAAAGGGGATATATGTATATTTACTTGTTCTTTCTTTTCAAAATTGGTAATTTGATTTTTCAGTCACTTCTATGCTTCCAATTGAGCTGAAATTTTACAAATATATTTGATGTGTCTTTGAAAATAGATGATAAAATACCAATTAACGAAAATCATTCCTGAAGGAATTGAAATGGGTGTATATCCCACCATATCTCTAGAACACCTGGAATAATTTCAGCCAAAATTGGTACGTACACATATGACTAACTATCTAACAACAAGCGCTGTTGGGGATAAAACAACCCTGGCACCCCTTCGGAGGAGGTGGGAAGGGTCTGAAATGTAGAAATAAAATTAAAAGATCGATTTTAGATGCGAAACCATAATTTTCGGTGCTATTGAAAAGAATAAGAACGTCCTACATGCTGAATCTGTTAACAATCAGTCCACATGGGAGAGTATATGCCCTTAGTACTCAAGGGCTAGCGGTTAGGATTTCAGTGGCAAGTAAAAATAATATAGAACGCCCGATAGTAGTATTGAATACATCAGGTTTGATATTGAATGTGTAAGCAAAAGAGAAGAGTGACACTCCCAAGGCAACTTAAACTCACAATCACCCCCTTGAGGGAAGAACACCCTTTTGGGTAGGGAGTGAGATGGGAATGAAATGAAAAATGATCGAAAATGACCGATATTAGCGCAGAGATAATAGTTTCCGGGGCCTCTGAAATTAATAGTGGTATTCCCTATGACACCTTCGTTCATGATCAGACTATGTATACCCCTAACACCGCTTGGAAAGGGAGTGTAATATATAATCGAAAATGAAATCCGTGAACAGTTTTTGGCATCGTTGTGCTGATAGTTTTCAATTTCAATAGGACACTTTATTTACAAAAATTATTAATTATGTACAAATGTGTGGCGAGGATTTTTTGCCTGTACACCTTTCAAATGCCCCTTAAGTAGAGCCGTAGGCTGTGCATGCAATTCCCTGATATTCACTCTCATTGAATGGATAGTTGCAGTTTCAATTTTACAATCTTTATTTGTGAACTTAAAATGATTGTAATTTTATTTACTTGTGATTTGTATCGAAATAGTATTTTTTAGCATCCTTTAGTGGCCCTTCAATATTATTTAATTTAGTTGTAAAGTATCTTTTAAGTATACTGCAACTATCGATTCATTGGTCACCGTTGGGAACCACAGGAAACCAACGGTCAAGACACGAATATATTCAATTAATATAAACATACGAGTATTTACAAAAGATACTTAAATTAGAGAAAGAAATTATAAAGGAATATATACAAGTTTCGTCATAGAAGTAAAGGTTAAAATAAAATACAATTATTTACAATACAAAAAACGTATAATTGGCATAATGCTTGGAAAGTCTTCTCAACATATCTCCGCCTGAAACTAAAGAAAAAGATCATGCGGCAGAATCACGGTTCATTTGAATCAGTAGTTTCAGCGCATATTACTATTTCCCTCATATAACTTAGGAACTGACCCAGGGACTGCACTACAGATACTCTATTGTCCCTCATTATCGAAATGGCAAAATATACGTTAATGTGATAATTTTGGAATGCACCAACTTGGATAAAAGTTCGTTTTTGATCTGTTTTCGGACACGTTAGTAAAATGTGAATCCAATCTTCATTTTGTTCACCCGAAAGTGGGCGAATAGAGTCTCGATCCCCCCTCATATTTGTTTTGTAATTTCCATCATCCTAAGCGAAATCATCCGTAACTCGATCGTTCTTTTGATTTGAGACAGTCAGTGTATGGTTTTCTACCCCAGTGTCCAGCTACTAAGGTTCGCACGATAAGTGATCTCTTTTCCAGTCTGTTATTTCTTTTAGATCGTTTAACGACGGACTATTCTGACATACACAATTTTATTCTGATTTATTAATTACATTTTTAATTTGCCTGTCCCATTTTCCTTCTGTATTACAATGGTACAAGTGGGTTCCCGGTGCCTGCCCTTATCGAAAGCCAATATTTAATTGCTCTTAATTGGAGAGTTAGTTCAATGGGAAGCAAACCAAATTCCCATAAAATGCCACTGTCCGTACGCTATTCCTGGGATGAGTAGATATTGAAACATTTTTTCCATGAGTCTTGGTGCAATTTCAGGAATTGTAATTTTTGAATTTGTTATTGTCCTTAAAATGTATTTGCCTTTTCGTCGAGGTTTCTCCTTATGTCTGGTCCAATTTACGTTCATGCAGATAGTTACTCCTAAATATATGTATTCTTTAACGTTTTCTAGCGTTTCTCGTTTATACGACCAAATTTCATTCTTACTGTAGGCCCACCCAGTTTTAAATGTCGTGGTTTTTGTCTTTTAATTTTGTTTCTTCGCAGAATATTTCTAATTCATCTAAACTTCTTTGTAAACCTGCTTGTGTTTTTGAGAAAATAATCAAGTCGTCGGCAAAAAGGAGAGCTGGTATTGAGATATTTTCATCTCCTATCCTGGGTGCGTCTGCATTTACCGTGGCTAGTCTATCTACGAGCCCATCTGTGAATAGTATGAAGAGAAGAGGGGAAAGTACGCAACCTTGCTTTCCACCTCTTTCCACAGAGAATGTATCTGTTACACAATCTAATTCTAATCTCATGCATGCCGTGTGTGATTTATACATCCCTTGAAGCATTTTAGGAATTTTGTGAAGATTCCTTTACTTTCTAGAATATACCTAGGTATTTCCCTATTAACGGTATCGAATGCTTTTTCAAAATCCACAAAAGCACAAAATAGTTTACCTCTTTTCACGGAAATTGCCTTTTTCGCCATTGTGGTAGTTATAAAAATTGGTAGATGTGATAAATGGAATTGTGGTGAATTGTGGCAGATGGAAGCGGTGTCTTGTGATGACACAGCCGAACGTTGAGCTGATATAGTAATATCCAGGTAACGTGTGATTCTAAATTCAGCCCCATGGGAAATAAAACGCCTCTAACACCTCTTGGGTAGGAAAGGTGTGACAAGTAGAAATAATAGCAAACGACCGAAATTGGAGTTGAAAGAATTATTTTCGGGATCGCTGAATAAATAGTCATCCTCAATGCCGCTTACGTCAACGATGAACCTCCATACACTTATATCCCTATTTAAGGGAATGGCATTATAAAATTGACGTATATTCATGTTGATTTTCCGGGTCTCTAAAATAAATAGTGACACTCCCGATGATACGATCACCTCCATCCACTCCAATACCTCTAGGGAAGGGCATAACATGTGAGAATCATCGAAAATGACATACCTGAGGCAAATTCACTGTATTCAGTGTCGCTGAGATGAATGGAGTCACCATTCATATCGCCCTGATCTAAATTCAGCCCCCATGGATAAAAAGGGATGAAGGGAAAAAGATAATAAAGGGTGAATGAAAAAAAATGAAAAAGGAAAGATTTGCATCGTATTCATTGTTCTCAAGGTGTCTGAGAGGTAATATTATACTACCATTGCCGATAAGTTCATGTTCAGATCACATCGGGGCATGGTACGCATATAGCTAGGGGTGGGAAGGTAGAAACGAAAAGAAAACGTAATACGACCGATATGGTTCAAAACGTTTCAGTTAGTAGCTTTCTATTATTTCAGGCCATATCAACAGTTTCAATTTCGTTTCTTATCAGTTATCTCCAAGGCAATGCACTGTGGCAGTGGGGGTTGTGGCTCAATCTAAATAATACGCATGAGAGACTTGAGGCGTCAAGCGTCGTAGGTACTAATAATACTTTAAAATTTCTGAAAAAGAGCTACATGCTTTTAACATTTATATTTATTTTTCTTAAATATCTACGTTTATGTATTTTCTAAGTACTTGCACCTACGATGAGTGGCCAAGGAAGGGACTTTCTTGTAGTTATGTTCTTTTGATTTTCAGTTTTACTGCAAATTATTTTTTATTTTTCATTACAGTATATTTTTATATAAAAGCTTGTTTAAAAAATATTTTTTACGTTTATTTTATTTTTTCTTCAAGTTCTTTAGGTGTTTCCCGAGAATGTCCGGCCGACGCTAAAAGTACTGAGCAACAAGCACTGAGCAAACAAGATAGATTTGTATTGTGAGTGCACTTCAGTTTCGGTCTTCTTCCTCCTACTAGATTCGAAAGACTATGCAATAGAGTACTTACGAGTGTGTAATTATAAACCATAAAAAAATGTCCATCTTGTTTCACATCTAGTGTAATTATTTATTCCAATCACCAAATCTTTTGGGGCCACGAATTAATGTGGTGCCACGTCAGTACCAACTCTTTGCAACTGTTACCATTTCCATTTCACTTTATTAGATTTTAATTATTCACTGCAAGAAGTAATTCTTAAAAAATAAATAAATCAATTAAAGTACTGTTTTCATTATTTTGAAAATATGTCATCAATAGGCAAAGTTGAGTAATAAACATTTCATGTCTCTCAATTCCATCTGGGGATAAAACAAATAATAAACTTTTGTGTGGAAACTAATTTTTATTCTGGGAAAACTTCATACGCTTTTCCATGTCTCTCACCATTGGTTCAATTACTTAATTCAAATTTGGAATTTTGTATGAAGCAAAAAAATAGATAAATATTCAGGCAACTACTCACAATAATCCCGAAAAGTTGGTGTACATTGAAATATATCTGTGAAACATGCATATTCAAGAATAATAGTCTCGGTGCAGAATAGCTAAATAATATTTTGTACTGAAAATTCATTAGACAAAATGTAAATGGATGTGTGTCCTCTGGCATCGTAGTAAACTGAACGTATTGTTTTCCCCCGTTATCTCCGTTTGGTGAAAGCAAATATACGCATTTTTGGAATAGGGCAAGCAAAATCGCCGTGGAGTATGAAATTGAAGCCTCTTCTTTAAAAAAGGGAATGCTTGCCCTGCGTTCATATGAAATAGTATCAGAGAATCCACACTCAATACTTTTTTTTACATCATTTAAATATACTTCAAATGAATATACTTCATTTGAATACTTTCAAAGCACATATTGTGGATACAGTAGTTTGTAACTGTTGCCTTTATAAATAAATAAGAAAAATTATTGTCGAAAAAGCAGTACAAACTGCGTATGACCACGTGGAGGACAATAAACTAATTTATCTACTTTAAATTTTCAATCAACTATATTCAAAATATACTAAAATAAAAAAGTTGATTAAGGTCTTTCCATATATCCTTCTTATATGCCAGAAAAAGTTATGTAGCATTTTATTTCTTCTATGTCCACATATTTCTTGTGGTCAGCAAAATTTGGTTAGAATGGTAAAAATGATTAGTCAACGTTATGTTCAAAAACCAAAATAGTGAAGTGCTTTGTCTACGATACCAATTTTTTACAAGAAACTTCATGATGCGATTGTCTATGGAGCTTTTAGTTTCGAATTTTGAAACAATTTCGGTTCCTCGTAATTTTTATATACTGTTATGTAAATGTATGTGTATTGTTTACTTTCACTCTACTCCTTTGCTGAACCTTATATTGAACACCAACTCTTTACTTTTCGTTAGACTGAAATTTAAAGAAATAATCTAGAAAATACTCGTAGTATTTCCCAACCACCGGTAAAATATAATAACTATTAAAATATGTAAAATAAAAAATATTAAATATATTTACTGCTACGTTTCTCATTGAATCCCTAACTAATTAATAATTCCTAAGGGAGCCAAGATTCTAAGACTCATCCCTCTTCTATTCCCCATCCCAATTCTCCCATTCACTATTCTAGGACTCTGCTACAACAAAGTCCCATTTTCGGGAAAGAATACTCAGTTCTACTAGAATGAAAGTCAATTTACTACACTTAAATGATTGAATGAATTGAATAATTATTTTTCCCACAATTTTTTATGGTTTGTTCTCATTTCCAACTCATTCTTGAGGGATGTCCAAAGTGTATTCTCGTCTACGCAGTAGAAAAGATAAATTTAGATAATCTCTAGGGAATGTCCCTTTGTGCAGTCAGAGCGCAGCCGCTAAAAGTACTTTTTCTGAAGACTTTCTAAAATGTTGCGAACAAGGACCATTCGAGAGTTCATTAAACAAAGCCTCCGAGTTCTTCAAATGAAAATGTACATAATATTTAATAATTTAGATGATTCTGGTTTTAAATTAAATAATTTCTTGCTGACTAGACGTGTTTTAGAAAGTCATGTTATCTGTGACATTCAGTTTTATTAAAGTATAAAAGAACGAATTGATATTACCTTGAAATGAAACTGGATCATTACATTCAATTTCCACTTTTTGAACAGTACATGTCTCATCACTCATTTTCAGACCTCCCTTATGAATGTTTACTTATAATATATAACATAAATTAAAATGGCAAATATGGTCCCGTGTTAGAAAATTATTGTTGGATTGTTAGTGAATTGCATCAATCCCACGAAAATCATAAAACTATTGTTAGATATTTCCTTCAACCCGGAAATGATTGAATATCATATCCATTGATATTTGATGGGAATTACACATTGCAATTTTCACAGTCACAGCACCTTTATTGAGCATATCTGGTGAAAAGGGAAAAACCAGAAATGGAATGCAGAGTGTTAGGTCACCAATCATGCCACCATCATCAGTACAATTCTATAACTTGGTCAATTCTACAAATACTTCAAGAAAACTGGAAGATTGAGGTTCTTTTGGTTATGTGATCCAAAGGGTATAATTTAGACATATTTATATACTGATACAAATTCAGAATCAATCAGAAACCGTACAGGTTTAAGTTCCCACTTTAAATTCGAAAAGCAGTCAAAAGTAGGCGCCCAAACTTTGGAGAAATTCAAATTCGTTGTTCTCAAAAATACTTTTGTATAAAATAAACTTGTAGTTCTCAACCAACGACATGGTTCTCCACAAGCTGTTGTGGTTTCCTGTGTACAAGAATTAAATCTCCAGTGATATTTGGGAGTTTTCCTTATACATCAACGTTCACACTGACTCACAGTTCTACTCAGTCTGCTGTAAAATGAATCCGAGTAATACCGGCCAGAGGGAGACGCTGTCCTGGTGCTGAGGCTTAGTACTGGCGAAGCTCTTCCCTCCGCGGCCCCATAAACGCACATTAGAACTTGTGGAGGGATACTTTGACTTAAACTTTTTGCGAAGAAAAAATTGTAATAAAATTTAATGTTGTGTCATCGCTTCCTTCACTCAAGAAAGATTAGCATTAAATCGAATCAATTTACTGAAAACACACACGTGCTGTTCCCGATGGTAATTGTCGTATCCGGTTTTTCTTCTGTGCTGCATATGGAGTCATTTGGTTTCCTTGGCAGTCCGAAACCTTATTGCCACTCGCTGATCTGTCGCCGGTCCTTACTCGCACTCAGGAATGGAGTAGTCGTTGGAGGTCAATTGAGGCATATAAATGAAAACCACTAGAACCAAAATCATGTTCTTACCGCACACACGTAAAATTGATTGAACGAACGCCTTTATTGATTGTGAAAAATTATGAAAAACTCATCTCAGATTATTTCTTTGATGTTGCAAGTAATGAGGTGCTTAAAAAAATAAATTTAATCCTAATTTAAGGTATTATTTTGAAACCATTGTCAGAGCCAAATATTAAAAATATGGAGAATGTTCAAGATGACACTCGTGATTTACAAAAAACGCACCAAAATATATTATACCTATTTCCCTGACTGTTATCGCATAATATATGTTAGCTTCGCGACATATATGTATACACTCACGCTATCTTTTGACCGTCACAGAAATGAAATACCGAATACCAAAGCATTGATGTTGTCAAAAATAACGTTTTGTTGCGAAGAAAACAAAATCGCACTTCGAACATTTTCCATTTACATGCCTCTATTATTACATGGAAAGAAGTAAGTGATTGTGAAGGGCAGTATTTAGTGTTGTGGTGCATCTTTTGTTGCAGAGGGCCTGGTGAGCTACACAGCGCCTCAAGCCGATGAGTGGGGGGCAGGAGCGGATGCCCGTGCGCTGCAAGACCTCAGCTACGACGGCAGCGCCGAGGGAGGACTCCTTCGAGGCGGCTTGGGCCAATTAACAGACGGCCGCTTTGGCAGCGCAGCGTTCCTTGCTTTGGATCCCGCGGCTGCGGCGCCAGGTGAGCGGCTGCTCTTCAATTGTTTGATGCTGGCACTTCACTTGGCATTGCGGTATTTGTGTAGCGTACTCGCTGTTTGTGGCTTAATATTTGACGAACTCACAAATATCACATATGCCATCTTCACATGGTCCGAACACGCAAATAACACTATAATGCCGCGTATGTTTTCTTATACTAATGACGGACATGATGTTGTTTATATAATTCAAGAAATATTTATACTGTTCCGTTTTCCCAGCCCATATAGATTTTCCAGTCCATATTAAAGAAATTGTAGAATAAAAAATTCAAAATTAAGGTTAAAGAATCAGAATATCAACAAATCTCGATCACGCGCGCTCCACTGAGCGAAACACGGCAAACCAAGTGTGGATGGTTCACGAAAATAGTTCCCTTATTTGAGTCCTTTGATGTGCGACTAAAAACCGACAAGAGGATGGATGCGGGTGTTCACGTATTTACCACAGTAGAGCAAATACACCGAATAAAGACAAATAGCTCATCTACACTCGGCCGTGTTGACAAATACACAAATGCCAAGTGCCTGTATGATGGGACTCGAAACATGATCACGCTTCTAAGAACCATATGATGGAACGATCGAATTGAAATATGTGGGACATACGAGCCTTCTTGAATAATAGTTGTATATCCTCCGATGCTTGTTTTACCTACAACGGTTTATTCTCAAGATTTACCTAACGCAACGAAGAACGTGCGCGAATAGTAAATGTAATTATAATGTTTTCTCTACAAATATTTTCTCACAATCGTTCTTTACAATATCAACTTTCCTGTAATATTCGAGAAAGGATTAATATTGAATGGTAAGACAGTAGCAAATGTGTATTCAAAACGTTGAGCTCATCTCTATTTCTGAATTGCATTTGTTGGAACCAACAAAACTTTATTTTCATCATAATTCAATTTTTTAAAGTTTTCATTTCTATTATTGATGTTTCTTTTTATTATTTGTTTTTGGGGGATGTTTTTGTGAGATAAGGAAACAGTATTCTACTTAAATAAATATATAACTCTGTTACTACACGTTCTGTCCTTTCATTTCATTGTAGTATGTTGGCGAAATCCGTCGATTGTCAACTTAAATACAACTAAGATAGGATGAGGTCATTTTCACTTCCACTTGTTTGGAGTTTCTAACGATACACTCAATTTAATAATTTAACATCATAATTCTCAATTTTCGATTAGTTAATTGGAAGCTTCGACCTGAACGCCGAAAAGAGAACCTAGTACCCAGTCTTAATGGGAACCACTAACTAGACGGACTAATCGACGATTCGTTACATGATAGTTGAACAGATTTCTTACCGAGTAGCATCGCAGTTGTGAAAATATCGAGGATAAAATTTTCCTAATGATAACATAGGAAATACCTTGAACATCTAGTACTTTAGTAAAATGCAAAAATAACAAACTTGGAATTATATTGCTTCCGGAAATTCTCTCAAGTCTCAGACTAACTTGTCGCGATGCCTGTTCTCCGCCTGTGACTCCGAGACTTAGGAATCTCTCGTGCAAAATAATTCAACATAAAGCGTCACGCCAATTGAGGGGAAGGATCCAGAGCTGCCGAGATCCCTTTGCGGTTGATCGTCGCTGTCGTCACTTCGACGCTCTACGACGGCGGGGGGAGGGGTGGATGACAAACTCCAGGTGCTATTGCGTGCTACGTGAGGGACAGGGCGCCGTGTCATGGAGACCAACTGAATGACGTGTATCGTCAACTCGTTTGCAGAAGTCCGTGGGTTCCACCTGTTGTGAACAACATGATCACATCACTCTTCTCAAAAGTATAAGAAGGCAATCGACTCCTACTCCTCGGTTGTGCAGAGACTATCAAATGCGTTTGCTCAAGGTCTGCGAAATATACTTACTCGTCAAGAAAAAAATGTGTTTTATTATCAAATATTTGATGTGGTTTTGATTAAGGGTTCTTTATCTCGTGGTGTCCCCCTCCCGGAACACTTTAGGCCATGTTTCTCCATAATATTATAATGAAAGAAAACAAAGTAAATTTTGTCGTCTTAGTTAAAAAATGGAGTTATATTTTTTATAGTTTTATTAAACTTATTATTCAATATTTTTCGCGCAACATATTACTCTGAAATAACTCTAGTAAATATGGTCATTGAGTGGCCATCTATTAACGCCCAATGGCATTTCATTATATGTCGTCACTAATGGCAGGGCCTTTATTGGCGTTTCATTTCAAGTGGCCACCAACGGTCGTTTGGCGATAACACATGACCACTCCTACGGCGATTATTACTTGAGAAAATAAAAATTATGTTTGGTTTTTATACACTATGCCCTAAGTGAGTTATTAACATTCATGAAACTTGGTGTAATATTCTACGAGCCGTCGATGAAGGGGATAGCACTTTTTGTATTCCACAAGTGTTTGTATCATTGCTGGAACTATATCTTTGGGTCCCCGTCCAGAAAGTTCTAAGGGTCCTATGAAAAGGGCTCAGCAGTGTTATCCTAATACGCGCTAAAAAAAATTGTTCATTTTCATGACATCAAATTTTTTTTTAATGAATAATTTATTTGTAATATAGTAGCAACCCTGCCTGAGGAGATTTTCTTATGTTATAGTCTAACATTTCTTTATATTTTACTGTAAACAATAATAGCACATTTATGTAAACAGATAATTATCGGTTAGTTCGTGAAATAAAGCAAAAATTTGAAAAATCAAATTTCACCCATTTAAAATCGAATTTTCTAAAAACTAATTTTTATTGAGACTCTACAGTACGGAAGCAAATCCTGTAAGTATTTCGAGTTCTCATCTTTAGTTGTTTTTCTCAGCGTTGCTGAATGTATCAGTCCAGACGACGGCGCTTATGTCTATAGAGATTTGTTGTCAAATAGACTCATAATTATCAGAATATTACATCACGTTCATATTTATATATCAATTTTTCTCATTTACAAGAGAATCTCTTCTCGATTTCATGACAATTGAAAATTGTTTGATAAGCCCACATTTTGTCTATAGCGGTAACATCTGCGTATTTCATTACTAGCATTCCTCAACTGCCGAATCTCTCTTGGTCCATTGAACTTTTATTCTTCTGAAAACAAAAAATGATCGATAAGAAGACGTGATGGTTAGAGATGGAGTGAGAAATACAATAAAAACCGTTTACTTTCCAGGGAGCTGGAACAATTACGAACGTAGTTAAGCAAATCATTCATGTTGAGTGTATAATTTTTGCTGTCGGTTTTTTTACAGATAGATGAATACGTTTTCCATTTTACAGCATATTTATCAGGCCATATTATGTATATTTTATATTATTATGTGACAATACAAGTTTCAAATCACTTTCGACGTCTAGCCACCATTTATTTTTGTGGTGTATTTTATCTTTTTCTTCAATGTGCAGATTGTTTCTTGAACTTTAAAACCACCTATTTAAGCTGCCTGTGGATTTAAATAGCGCGGGTAGCCGTGTCATTAGGGTCATTTGCTTTTCATAAAAATACATTTTTTTTGAAAAAATTCTTTAAAACAAGGTGTTTGTTTCATACTGACAATACACGCTGTATTAGAATCCGTTGTCTAATATATTTGTACTCATATATAGGTAAGTATTAGTATCAGTTCAGAGTCCGTGTATGCTGGATTTTCATTATTTCTTGAAGGGAATCTCCCATTTCCTTCAGCTGTTTTTCACCCCTATTCCTGAAACACCACAATAGTGTGCGCACTTGTTTCTACTAATATCATATTATTGTATGATAATGTATGATAATGTTATTCAAATTAACAAAAAAGAACACAGCTCGCCGTGAGAGAAACTCACGGTGTTGGTTTATTGAAATAATTTTATTGGCGTAATATCATAGTTCTTGATGTAATATCGAAATCAAAAAGTAAGATATTGATACAGTATTTGGACAAACCAGGAAAAAGTTTGTCCACCAAATTAGTCACATTAAACTCAGTAACGCAAAATCCAGGTTCTGAGTCTGCTGATACTCGTAATTTACGTAAAAGAGCCACTGAAAAAAGAAATGTGGAGCCAAGATGTTTAGTTTGTCTACGAAAAAATATGAATTCACTGTTGATGCCAAATCGTGGACTGATTTGTGTGCTTAATGTTAGCTACTCGTTTCTTTACATCAGGGAGAGCGGACTTAGCTCGTATTTTACGTGGTTAATTGCATAATTTAGAATATAGTACATGATAACATGACATTTATATAAATATTTTACAGCAATTTTATATTGAATCCCAAGAAGAGTAAAAATATCTCATTCGACTGAACATATTTTACTGAAAATCATCTTGTATAATGAAGGCAAGAGGCTAATACAATTCACAAACATTGCTTTAAATAGGTTTCGTTTGTAAAGTCATATAGATAAATTTTGAAGGAAGAATAAGAATAATAGCAATAATATATTCCACTCTCATCATCGAAATTGAATTCATATATCGACATAATGTTTACGAAAATTTTATTTCTTTGATTTGTTTCATTCATTGGTCCAGGAAGAACGCGTCGTAAAATATACTATTAAATATTTCGCATATATTCCGCATTCCACATGGGAAAAATCATATTGTGATATTTTTCCAGGAGAGTAATTATAATTTGATATTCCTTTTATGCATTTTATTTGTAATAGATTAGCGAAGATAATTGTAATTTTGACGTGAATGCATTTTCATGAAATATATTGTTGTTCCATAAATATATGATTGATCCACCGCTGGAATGTTTTTTTTTTCGTGAATAACACACGACATGCACTCTTCATGACGCGTTTCATTATAAATATTTTGTTCATTTGAAAAATGTTGTGAATTGATTATTCTAAAAAAAATATAAAAAGAATCCGTTCAACGAATCTCACTCTGTTCTATTAAAAACAAACGCTTTGACAGATCTCAGGAATAAAGGAATTTTATTTTTAGGTTTTATTTCCGGTTGGTTCCGGTTTAATCCTGTCCACTGCTTCTCTCTAGACTTCAATTTCCCAGAGCAGTAGCTGTAATAACATAGGGATGACAGCGACTTTATTCTAGTCCAAGAGACGATCACAGAATCACTTTTCTCATAACAGATGTTATAAGTCTTCCAAGCTGCCTAGCTTTCTACGTTATTATTAGAAAGTATTAAAAAGTAAATGTTTCACGGAGAATAAGCGTAATACGAGGAGGAAAGATCCTTTGAAATTTTAATTATTACATTCGTAAGGACGATGTATTTAATGGCGAACTTTGTGGTACGACGAGTCCGATAATTGCGTATTCTTCCGCTCTTGGATGGTTCGCAGCGTGGTAAGTGAGTGTGTGGTGATTAGCAGTGTTAATCAGGATTTTGAAGAAGTGGCGCTACGATATGGCGACCTCTTTTTTCAGCCTCTCGTGGAACTTAACACTGCCCCACTCGCTGTGCGCACTCTACATGGTGTATTTTCCATTCCAGCGCTGACGTCGAAAATCCGGTGCAATTGGTTCACTTAAGAAGATTATTTTCAATCCGAACGCTGTGTCCATCAGCGCGCACACGTGCGGTGCCTGTACCGATGCGCCATCGATTACCTTTGATATCTGAATTGCAAGTATCCATTTAGAGGCGACATAAATGATGCAACAGCTCCATTCTCATATTGCCGCGAATTACACACACAATAATGCCTTTTACTTCATAAATATATAGCATATTTTATTTATCACATCATACATCTATTATTTGTATTTTCGGATTTTCAATTAGCTTAGTGGAACTGGGAAGGTTTCCTTGTTACACTGACCCTTATGATAAATAATTTGTAGCGAATAACCTCGTTGCAATTAACCACCGAACATAATCTAAGAAAGCGCTCACATTTTTCTGCTCTAGTTACCCGTTGAAACAAAATTTAACACTTATACATCCACCCCAAGCCCCAATGTTCTCTCACATGGTAATAAAATTGCATACTACCTTCTAGAACTACATTTTAATGGTTCAGAAATTATATCCCACTTCGTACGGACATTGGTTCGTTGTCCATTTTGTAAAGAATCCAGCTACCTAGTACAACAAGGATTCTCAAAAGTTCTTGCGCGAAATTGCACGTCCAGGTGCAAAATTATTCCAGGTTAGAACATGATGTGGGATAATACTTGTTTTCATTTTAAGTATAAAAAGAAAGCTATGAGAAATCAATATTTTCCTTCCGTTAGAATGAAAAAATACACATTTTCTATTCTTTTTCGGTCAGTTGTGGCAATTTTCAAGTTGGCCCCACACGTAGAGACTTGAAATTTTGGCAGCATTTAGAATAGCTCGTAAAGAGTTGGTGACCAGAAAATCAGCCCTGAATCTCAGTAATTTCGACAATACTGTCCATTATTTGGCCTTTTTGACATTATTTAGTATATTTTTGGATTTTTTCGCAGTCGTTTACCATAAAAACCACTATAAAATATTTTTGGTTAGATATGACTGTTTTATCATCTAAGCGACTTGTATGATCTGTTAATTTTGGTTTAAATTCACGAAAAAAAAGCCCAAATAACCATTTTTTAGTACAGGAAACAATACCAAACGTAAGGAAAGTTAAGAACGTGATTAATAATGATATTTTATTAGTAAATATCTACACACAAAGGGACAAGTACAGAAAAACCCGTGAATTTTGGGTACATAGTTCGTTCGCCTAGTTCTTTCTTCACCAACTTCAGGTTCTGTAGACACCAACATAAGGAAAGAAAAAGTATCGTTGGACCGGATGAAAAAACAGGATTTTTCTACGTTATTATTTTGAGGGAGATTTTTCTCAAAAAATGGATTGAAACAGGCAGTACGAATGAAACGAGTCGCAGTTGAGGGGAAATGTGTGTTGAGTAAATTGATTGAGCTCTTCAAATGAAGAGATGGAGACCGTTGTCTATTGTAGGTCCATCGAGGCGATGTCTGGGACGACAAGTCGCCTGAATGACGTTCCTGAAATGAGGAAACGAGCTGACAAACATTGGGACGACAGTTGTATCTGCAAGAGAAAGCGAGGACAAAGGTTTCGATGTCGATGACACGAAGGGCGCACAATGCCTCATTGATGGGGTCGCTTCACGCACAGGGGTTCTCCGTATGTTCAGCGTGTAAGTGGATCAATGGTTGGTGGGTGGGGAAGGCACGAGGGGAAGGTCAGTGGAAAGTGCCCATTGCTCAGGCGAGGGGGTCGGGGGATGTGTCGTGTTGTTCACACTGCACCGCATAGTGATTGCTTCGCGCCTCGGTATTATCGCCATTAAGTGACGTAGCATGCCATCACCTCGTTGACCACTCTTCGTCCTCTCACCGCTCCCAAGCACATTGTTAGACGTTTCCTCTCTTGCAAATGTGTAACATGTCAGGATTTCTCTCCATATGAAAGCGACTGAAGCATATCGTTTCATGAAGGCATAATGACGGCGGCGAAGCTAGTGAAGGAGTGAGTATGAGAGGCTCTTGATGGAGGATGGGATGGACGAGCTGCGAGATGGGTAGGAAGAAACGTCAATTCGGTGAAGGGACCGTGACAAGGAAGCCAGTCGCGAGAGACTGCTCCAGACTGAGGGCAGTTGGCCGCAGTTTATCGGAGGAACGGACTGGTGGCGAGTAACTACACCGACAGCAGTGGTCTAGTGGTAACGTCTTCGCTCCCACGATCCCGCTGAGCGGTAGAGCATGGGTTCAAACCCTGTTGGGTCGAACTTGGTGAGGTTTTCAGTTGAGGTTTCCCCCACCTACTCCAAACAAATGTTAGTTCGGTACCATAAGTTCCCCGGCAAGCCAACATCTCTCCTTCCTACTACCCTTACCCAAGTCCAACGGTTAGGTGGAAGAGCAGGCCTCATGACCTGAACATCGCCAAAAGACATTAAATAAATAAATAAGAAATAAAAGTAACGTAGAGGCAAGGGTTTCTTCACATTACACCAATCGACAAAACCATTATCATTTATTTAACTTTTTTACCGTTACCACACTTAGTCATACCTAGATCTTTCTTTTCTTGTAATTGTTCCTTTCCTGCTTGATTGGAAGAGAATAGTGGACGTGTGCCGGTTCTGTTCCGCGCTCTGAAGCAGATCGGCATTGTCAGGACGTAGTTAAAAATGATGCGAAGAGCAGTCGAACGCGGCAGGTGGAACTATACACAAGGTCGCTAATTACAAGACATAAATCGTGTTTCGATGAGAAAGGACAAAGCACGAAGGTAAAACGAACAGAAGGGCAAGAAGGCGGAGGTAAATGACGTAGATGGAGAGAGCGTCAATGAGTGATTTCGAATGCGCTCACAGACGTTCGGCTGCTTGCTGCCGAAAAATCACGAGGAACTACTAACTGTGATTAAAATGTCTTTATTCAGCATTTGCATTTCTTGACTTCACCAGAATTTGAGAGAATGAATGCGACATAATTTGTAATTATTTTGGGTTTAAATTTATGTAATTATATGCTTAAAATAAATTTCTTGAATTGTTTAATCATTTGAAATATAAAAAATATGTGGAAAACATTTTTGTTAAAACTTTTTGAACTGCGTTAACAATAAAACATAGTTTAAGGGGGGACATGTGATTTTTCAAAAACCGGAGTGGACGTAGATAAGTTCCGCAGTAAACGTTAATGAGCTAATTATATGTAGGGTAATATTCAGTTAATGACCTGATCGCATTTCGGGCAGTATAAAATTAGGGACTTATGAACTTAGGGTAGAACTGTTATCAATATTGTTTCGTAGATATACAGAATATCATAAGAATTGCATCTTTTCAGAAGTCAGTCACAGTGTGGGTCTCGAAGACGCATTTTCCATTTGTGAATGGTAGTACTTGTTCTTAAATTCTCACTCTTCTTAATTGTATTAGTATTTAATGTACATTAAGCGACCTGATTTGCTCAATCGGTTTGAGATGGCAGTCTTCCCTAGAGTTTAAGTTTCTAGGTTTAAATCCGGGAAAGGTAAAGTTGATTTAAGCGTGTGTTGTACTCGTAGAACGCAATGGAAAACATTCGATCTTTTTCATAATCGTAGGCGTGCCTGGGTGCATATTAATATCCAGGGTTAAGTAATAGTTAGGATGTTAGTATGGACGACAAAACACTAAGATTTTTGTTAACTCTTTTCACGCATTAAAATATCAAAATAAAATAAAAATGATTATACATTTCCATACAAAACACCGAGGTAATATATTTTATATTTCGTAATTTACAGCGAGAACTACTTTAAAATTGTATTTCACTCCAACTTACCCCTTCAAAAAGAAGACTCCTTTCACAGAGAGTCTCTTCAAAACAATAGAAACATCTCCTAGTTGTTCCAAATTTCATCTTTTCTTTTTATGTTCGTGATTTTATCGGGATGTACCCACTTGTAAATTCGCGTACAATATACGAAATGTTAATTTTGTGACGATGTAGCATACCCTGCAATCATTTCTGTTTCAAATTATCTTTCTACAAGATTTATTTCATCAAGATTTATTCAGAAATGTAAACGTCAAGCCTCCCCAAACAGATAACCTATGTGTACTTTCACATTTATTGAAAACGACAAATTTAGTTTTTTCGCCCAGGAATATCATAGTTGTATGTTCCTTGTTACGTCGTAAACTGGTTTTATGTTACGATGGATATGAAAGAGGGGAGACTATGTATGTCTTCGGTTATTTTCAGTACATAACTAAGTACTATCTGAAATCTATTAGAATATACCTTCTAACTATTTTCGCACAGGTGGTTTTAAAGGGAGCTATGGGGACTATGGCACCTGTCGAGAATTTCTTTTATGTACCGTAGCAGTACCGGGCAACTCATCATATTTTTCAAAAACTTTTTTATAATAACATTCGAATATTTTCAGTTACAAGTTTATTTTTATAATTATATGAGAATTACAATAATGTTTTTTATTATTTCACAATGAAGCTATTTCGATTGTCTTTCTATCATTTCAGTAAACAACTCTTTCCCTGTATTATGTCTTAATTATAGACAATCATTACAACTGCAGAATTATTGGTTCACAACTCTTCCTTTATCACATTTGGTTACTAGATTGTCAACGTTTCGAGGTGTGTTGACTTCATTTGGGCTTGGATCGTATGAAGAAAATTAAATAACCAGTTACGTATCACATTAATCACATTAAAACCAGTTACATTTCAGTTACGTATCACATTAAAATTAAGATATTCTGAAAGGTTGACAGTTCAACCTTCTCTGCCAAACAGTTCATTAAAGATTATCGCCTCGAAACGTTGGTAATCTAGTAACCAAATGTAATAAAGGAAGAGTTGTAAACAATTAATTCTGCAGTTGTAATGATAGTCTACAATTAAGACATATAGTACAGTGAAAGAGTTGTTTACTATTATTATTATTATTATTACAACATTATTTATAGTTTTACATCTCTCGTTTTATATATGTATCATCAATCTGTTTGTAACTCCGGTACGAAAATATGCACGTGCTCGATAGAACCAGGGCCGGAATGAATTCTAATGTAGTCTTATTAATTTTCCATATATTAAAATGTATTTAGTAAGAACGATATATATTAAATACAAACGTGTTAACTGTACAAAAAGATTCAAGATGAATTGAATCCATCGCCCCAAAAAATGGCTTTTTACATATTTATTTAACAAAGTATTACTTTTGAAGTTATTGGCCAAATTTGGTACACATTTATAGGTCTATACTTTCTTTTGTTATTGATTATTGGAGCTTATTACACTGATGTACTCAATTTACAAAGATAAACACTTTATTCTAAGGTTTCATCACGTGGCTAACTGAAATAGGCTATTCTTATTTCGAGAAAAGAATTACTTTTTGTGTATGATTTTTAAATGAATTGTTTAACATTGAGATTTCAAGTATGATGTCTATTTTGTATCTTAAAATACATATTCTTTATCCAAAATTTCCTGAAAACCTGGTGTGAGGGGAGGGGGGCTGCAAGTTCTGGATATGTCGCCCTTTGAAAACTTAATCCAGAGCTGCCCTTGCCTGTTCGAATTTTTGTCGAGTCAATATCAAATCATCTAGCCGCTTTTTTGCGGTGTTAATTTTTACCCGACTAAGTGTTTGCGCATCATCATAACCACGTCAATATTTTTATTGATTTGAGGCACTTAATGATCACAATTCATCTACGACAAAAATTATGAAGATTTATAGTTATTTTCAAATTTTATTTTTAATATTTTAAGAAATATTTTGAGAATATTTGTGGATGGTCCCGTAGATGGTGAAAAGTCTTTTTCTTTAATATTGCACGAAATGCACTTGCAATTGATCAAGAAAGTCAGGCATGTTCTTTTTAAAAAAAACAACTATGTTCAGAGTCACCCAGGAACAACGTCTTAGGCATAGTAGTATTTTGTTCCCTCAGGGGTGTCGTTTCAAGGCGAGTCCTCCCGCCACTTACCATTGGTGTGCTCCGTTAAGATGAATTTTAACTTATTGACGTAAACCACAAGATTGTCGCCATTACCGAATGGCAGCGTAGACGATGTCAGAAATGCTTTTGCCTTGTTGACAATTTTCTTACGAATTTCTCATAAAATGACTAAGTCACCGCAACTGCAGCGATGTGGTGAATAAAGAAACTATCTGAAAAAAGTATTTTTGACTTGCTATTTTCACCTATTCTAAATTATAAAAAAGTTGAAGTGTAATGTGACAAAAACACACGTACAACACCGGGGAGAGTTTCTTGTTAATGTTAAGAATTATTTCACAAAACGAAGCACACGTTTAAGAAGAAAAAGTAGTGAAATAGTTTTTAAAATTATAACAATTGTAATTGAAAATTAACGTAAAGCTTTACACGAGGGTTAAAAAGTAATGATTTTTTAAAACTTTGAAAACAATATTTTGTATCTGTATGAAATGTAAAATTTACTTTGAGTCCAGGTCGCACGTGTTTCAAAGTGAATGAGGTTCTTGATATCGTCTCTTTACCTTTAAAAGATACCTGGAGGAAATAAGAATATTCCGTGTTTTCCTGCAAAGATATCTCTTGCAGTGAGACATGTATTTAAGGATGTAATTCCAACTGTAAGAAACAATAAAACGATACAGTTGTGGTATATCTCCTACATAAAATAACTTCCAGTTCTTTTCCCTTGCTCCCCTACGTTGTGAACTGCAATAACACGGACGTCTCAGAAGAGGAAATAAAGTCCAATCTTCTCGTCCTGTCAACCACGTAATTGTATATTTGGATTGTGTACATTCCCATATTGCCAAATATTTACATTCGACGAATCTTTCTGATAGAGTGGACAGTAATTCGTTCGAAAGAGATTTTGCAATTTATATCATGATCACATAGAATGAACCCTTTTTTGTGTACAACATAAAATATTGATGTTTTGAGCGAACTTTTTCAATGCACCTGATTAATACGTAAAAATATAACTCTGTAAGAACGTTCTATATGTAAAAGTTCTCATAACTATTTTCTTTCTTATCGAGAAAAACGTTCATGTAGAAAGATGACAAATTAAATAAATAATTTAAGATTTATGACCTTACGACGGACAAATGCTATATATTTTGTGATAGAGTATTTCTCCGTCATAAGGACGTAAAACTTTATTTATTTAATTTGATTATATAATGGACGTTAATTGTATTAAAAGTTAACAAAGTTTTATTTTTTATGAACGTCACTTATTTAAAGAAAAAACTTACGTACGACCGAACCTTGATCTATCTCTGTCTTCAAACACCGTTGAAAATTTTCAGTAAATAATGTAACAATTCGCAATAGAGACTATTTGTAAAGCATTCTCAGATGAATTTCTGAGTATATAAATTAAATTTCACTTAAGAGTCAGAAACACTTATTTAATACGTATTGATGAACATCTAACTTATCTTCAATATAATCGTACTGATTTGGTTAAAACGAAGGTAATAGGATGTACGATATAGATATCATTCAGATCATTATCCCCCTGAGGTTAGCTTTAATATTTCATTGCAAGTGTTGAGATCAAGTCAGTTAAAACAAAAAATACTGTTTTTGGCATTGTTCTAACCTTAGTTCATTAATACTGCGTCACTTTTATAATTTTTCAACATTTTACTCCGATGCTGATTTGTTTCCTATTTATTTTTTCCACTTAATTTCTTTAAATAATTATGAACTGTAAAAATGCGCCCTTCATTCTTACTTTTCTGTATATCTATCCATGCAGATGAATACTGCCCGGAATCTGGACCAGTGCCATCTGCTCTTGGGTTAATCCACTACCCTTGAATATTTCAGGTCAACGTTCAAGTCGTGTCGTACCTCCCGCGTATATCGCACTTAATAACTATATCTACTAGGCCTCGCCTCTCTGACGGCGAAGAGCTTAATTTATCACACATTAATTCGAGTTCTCTTGAACTTAAAACAAATAATGCAGAGAACTCTAAAATAATTTTATTGCAACACCGAACAATAATTGTAACAAAAAATGTTCGATTCTCGACCAGGTCATTGAATATTTGATAAAAATATAACAACTCGTGTAATATTAAACTTATTATAACTGTTCTTTACGTATTCTTATTGGGGCTTCATACTTCTGTATGGTTATGTTTTGTAAAGGTATTACATTTCGAAGTTGTACGCAAATCTCTCTTGGGTATTGGAACTGCATCATCTTTTAAGATATCTTAAACGAATTTGAACTTGACAAATAATAATTAAAAGGTGTTAATATATTTCTATTCATTATTTTCTGTCATTTCAGAAAACATGGATAAAAAGGATGAATTCACCTGTTATGAATAGGTAAACGCCAAGACTTCTAGACTTATCAAGAGTCTTACCAAGTTCTAAACGAGGAATTAAAATCTAAGTTAGCAATATTTTCGGAAATTCTATTAAATGTTCTTTGTTATTAAGAAATTTTACTAAATGTTCTACTTAACGTTTGTTTTAACGACGAATACAAGACTATCGGATAGTTTTTAGCATCTCAAGTTGAATGAAGTGGTAGTGGGAATGCAGCGGTATTGAAATACTTTATAAAAGATGAAACCTCATTAGCACAAATTGAGAAAAAATTTAACTGTACTCTTGATCTTGTTCCGTAGTGAGAAAAAGCTTATAATTAAAACTGTCTAATACATGTGATGAAATTAATTTTTAGCTTACAAGCGACTCAAAATTTTTAAAAAATATCTCTCAGCTATCTTTATGGATTCACTGAACATCCCAGGAAAGAGATGGAGCAAATCAACAATTGGGCAAACAAAGAGAGGGTGAAAAGCTAGAATTCAGGATTTTAAATTTCTTTTAATTTAAATCAGTTGAAAAAGTGTAGTAACCTCACTTTGAATTAATAATGATCACTTTAGGGATTGGGATACTACATTAATATTTGAAAAAGAACTTAATTATCACAAAAGTTGAATATCAGAAATGATATTTATGAAAAATACACACGAGAATTTTAATTTACTCACAGATAACATGTTTGTGAAGTTTCCGTTTTTTTGTAAACATAATTTGGGTTTAATATCATGTTCAATTGTTCTGTTGTTATGTTTCTTGTTAAAATTTGTTATTATTTGTACCACCTGACTTCAACATGATATCGAAATGTTGTGAGCTATAAATCACAAAATATATACTGTTCGTCCGTTAAAGGTCTTAAATCTTTAATTGTTTATATAATTACTTCTAGAAAAAATTGCCTACAGAGCTTTCATCAAATGATCGTAGAGTGAACTGCGTACTTTTCGTTTTATTTTCGGTGTAGTGCTCTGATGTAGGGAATAATGTCTCGGAAAGTTTTCGAAAGAATGTTTACAATTTGGGTTGAATTAATGAGTTTCTGTTCTTCATTATAATCCAATATCACATATTTATTGTATTTTTAGTATTTCCAATCTCTTCAAGTTGACTAAATATTTTAATATTTTAGTTTAACTTATATATGCCGCTTACTCAGTTTCGTTTTTGTTAAGAGTTAATCCATGGTGTTCACGTGCCCCAAGAAAATTCAATTATGAGGCCGGGACACTTTTTTCCATCGATATAATTGTTAGATTGTTATTCACGTTGAAATATTTAAGAACTATTGTATAAATCTTCAAAGTAATGAAGAAAAAAACATAGGATCCAAAAGTATTATTGAATGACAATTCTTTGATCAGTAGGAACAAATTAAAATTGCGTCGTTTTCTACTAGGGCAATCCTCACAAATGTTTTAATCAGTGACGAGTAATTACCTTGAAGTTAGTGATGATTGTTTTTTCTTTTCTTAACGCAAGGAGTGTTTTTGTTACGCGAGAAACTCAATACTTTTTGTGATCAGTCATTATTTTACGAAATTCCTGGAAGTTCGTTTATTTTTATTGTCCTTAAGGTAACGATATTTACAACCACGTATGATAAAAATATAAAGATTTACCTCTTTTTAAAAATTAATACTGATGGTAAAGAATGATTTTCTATGAAAAACTATTAATAAGTAATTTAAAAGCAATAAATTTTAGTTTTTATTTTTTTCTGTGGCTTCTTTACTTTTCTGAGTTCCTCAAACATTGCGACACACGAGAGAAAAAGGTGATTTCTTTAAAAGTTTTAATCCGATTTTGAAGTTTCAGGAAGCAAAATAATCAGTAGACTGCAAAACACATGCTCCACTATTACTACCCCCGAAAAGTATATGCATGTACAAACCATGTTTGCAGCTCATACCTTTAATGGTATTTCATTTCACATACATTAATTAGTGAGCAATTCACAAATTGTAAATATTTTTTTCTTAAATTAGGACAATTTAATGTAAAAAATGCTAAATAATGATTTTACATAGATGTAGAAACATCCAAAATCGAACATAATGAATTAATCCGAGCATTTACCTCTCTTTAAAAGTTTTGAAGAGAACTATTTTACTCAGTTCTAGCAATTCCAGTAATATAAGTCCCTGGAACTCTCTCGCTAAAATCCTTTTTAATGCTCAGTGAAGCAAACGCTACTCTTAATCATCAAACAAAATACTTCCCATGAGATACTAAATAATACTCTATTCCAGGCTCACTATTCCGGTAAAGTTTATTCCCCCTTCCTCAAGGCTCATAATATACAATAAAACAAGTTGTAGTCTTAGTTTTAGAATGAAGTTATTTCGGAGAATTGTGAGCATTTTCATTGATTTCAAACAAATAAGATCGAAGTTATCACATAACATTGTGATGTTCTACACAAAATATTTCTGAACATGACAAAAACTATTTTTTTAATTTCTGAATCATTGAGCCACGAACGTTTCGCATATGACGTAGATTGACACGAATTTCTTTTCACTTTTTAATCCTAATGAGGGGTAATATCATTGTTTCAAAACGAATCTGAAATTACATTTTCGAAAGAGAAATTACTTAAATTATATTTTATTGGATTTCATTAAGAGTAAAAAATTGTTAGATTGATTCATTTTTTGGACACATTTTTTCAGAAGAAATGTAAATGAATAGTAGTTCTATGGAAGTTCTAAAATCTACCCCGAGAAGGAATCATTTGACAATAAAAGGCACGTGAGTGATATAATTTTAGATACCGGAGCATTATCTATCTCTCAAGTATCCAAAATTAACTCTTCTTATCTATTAAAGATAAACAAATTTCAGCATTTTGACTTCAATGCGATTAACTTTCCTCTAGCTTCACTCTTAAATATGTTGCTTTAGCTATAATGGAAAATATATTTAGATTAACAATTAAAGTAATGAGACAAATGTATTTCAATGGTTAAAAAATATATCTTCTTGTAGATTGTGATATTTTCAAGTGCGTGTCATGAATTTTGGTAGGTGCTGTTAGTCTGTGATTGACTTATACTCCAAGTCATGTAACTTTGCCGAAAATTATACAATATGTCTGCCATACACGAATTGCCAACTTCTACGAGCTCAAGTTATATCCGAATACATATTAACTGTAGCCACAAAAGCGACTATTTGCTGTAAAGAAACACAAGTTAATAACACCACAAACTAAGACACTACGTAATATTCATTCCACACACTCGATGCAGAAATAACATAATAACGTCCCAAGAGCAAATGAATTGAATTGTTGTCCGTGGTTGGCGATGAATTTGTTTTTAGAAATTCTAACGTCCTGCCAACATAACGCGAGGTACAAATATTGGTCTTTTATGAACGATGGTTACATTGCAAGCGTTGGCTCCATTGAGTGCAAGCCAATTATACTGACAATATCAACCAACATCAAGCCAATTATACTGACAATAAATAAATAAATAAATTATTGTCAAGAGAGTTGTTACATGTTATGTCCACATTGAGGACAATAAAATAATTTACTGGGACTAATATATATTAAACTAATAAACACTGTGCGTTTCTGTTCATGTTATTTTTCTTAAGTTAAATTTTCTCAACGCAAATTCTTCTTCCTCCTAAATCGTGAAGGCATTCGTGGACACAAACGAAACAGGAAAATTGTATTAGGAACCTCATACTTTCAATAGCAGCGATCTCAAATGGTCAAAAGTATTAACTTAGGTATTAAAAAAGTCGGCAACCCGGCTCAAACCTTTCCTGTTT
Source organism: Laupala kohalensis (assembly GCA_002313205.1). Taxonomy (NCBI): domain Eukaryota; kingdom Metazoa; phylum Arthropoda; class Insecta; order Orthoptera; family Trigonidiidae; genus Laupala; species Laupala kohalensis. The sequence goes on from NNCF01128375.1 coordinate 725,013, forward strand.
ACAGTCATGAACAGAGAAAAACGGTAATCAACCACTCTACACAGGGTCTGAAAACATCGTTGTAGCGGCCAAAGTCAATATGCCTTTCTCAGTTGTGCTCCATGTGCTTCATAGTTGTGGCAGTTGTTACAGATTACTCGTTGTGTTATTGTTGCTGAGTTCGTGACAAAGGATTCTTATGCTTTTGAATATCCTTTCTCTTTGTCAGAAATGTTGCCCTGTTCGTGTTTGCCCTTCATGTGGAGCCGCGTTCTGGTCACGCAATGACGTCATCACCTTCCACTGCATGACGTTCGAGTTGGCTTCCTGTTTGATGAACTGAAGATGATGGGATATCAATTTTGGTTCATGTTACAAAATTAAGCTTCTTATGAAAATATTTTAGATTAATTCTTTTGAATTGATAATGTGTCAAGAAATTAATATTTAAAATTTACCTTAACTCCAGGGGACTTACAATGGAGCCGTTTGTCCTTCCTGACTTCCTTCCCGAAGTGGGGGATTTATGAATGACACGAGGGCGAATGATGATGAATGACTGTTGTGGTGTAATGATTGGTAGGGGAAACGTAAATACTCAGAGAAAATCTGCTGCGAATCTGTTTCGTCTACAACCGCGAATTTTATTTGGATCAAATTAAATAAATTGTATTTGGATCAGTCAGGACTTGAACAAGCGTCACCAGAGGTAGAAGGCAAGTATACTATGTTCTATGCCACGGGTCACCCTATAAGTATTCTTACAAGTGTGGAATAAATTAAGACATTCAAATAGAATAATATATGCCCATTCGAGGTGTACTTTGAGGCTTTGTCTCTGCTTGGCTCCATGTGTGGATATTTCTGAAACAATTTCTGCCTGCCGCAACAATGAGTACAGCTTGGTAGGTGAGGTAAGTTTTAAAGAAACCTTAATTTTACGACGGTATCTCTAAAGGAAAAGATAAAAGATGAAACAATAGGAAATCGTCGATGCATCTTTAAATGATCCAAAGTAAGATTCTTCTTTGTATAATTTGCTTCATCCTGTTACGCCGAAAAGGAGTGCAAAATTTTTGCGGATTACTCTATGATTTTCAAAAGAGAATTGTGAGCCATAATCAATACAAACTTCAGATCGTTTGTTTTATTATATACATCCATTTTGCTAATTATTTTTTGTGATTTAAAATACGCTTTTTCTGTACTTTTTTCGAAACACGTACGTACAAGAAAACCCATTCGATTTCTTGCCCATTCGATTCGTCCCCAAGGACATAAAAATATTATTAAATTTAAATCTCTTGAAAGCCGTGCATAAAAGCTACCATCTGCACCAATGCTTTTACAATGTTAAAGAATTGATTGATTTTAACAAAAGTTAAATTCGTCTTGAACTTTATCACGCCCTTGCCGTAGTTCTTTCAAAATAATTCATAACAATTTCAAAACTATTTTCCTACATACTTGTAATATGTCTTATTTTTCACGCAAGTTTAGTTTAATCAGTACCTAGCCTTGGCACGGTTAGTACATTAATTCATTGGCCCCGTCCTGGTCCGGCTTTCCTCCGGCTTTCCTTCGGGTAGAGGCGGATTTTTTATACAGGCTCTCTAGGCTCTTGTCTAGGGGCAGTGTCTACAGAAATAATAAATCTCAAATTTCGAGTTATTTTAATAGTTAAGATGTATAAACAAGATTTTCCGAATAGTCTATAGTTTATAATAATACGAACTTGTGAAATTACTTATTTGTTTCATATGAAATTTGTTGGTATTCTGTCAATATAATAACTCGTACCGAACTTTTTTTTTTGTGGGATTTTACGGCTCATGTCGACATCAAAGGTCACTGGAGCCCGAAAAACTTGTAGAGGTAGGGAAAATGCAGTTACGCACTAAGGAGAGCCAACATGACTCTCCCCGCGTGTGGGACACGCCGAATGACTCAACCATACCCACTAAAAACCCTCCTGAATTACAACATACCAAAACATATCTCAAAACCAAATATCAAAACATCAAATGAGGGGGAGACAAAAAATGAGGGGGGGAGAATAAGGGGGGACAAAAAAATGAGAGGAATGAAAAAAATGAGGAAAATGAAAGATACCCTAGCGTTAATAGCGCCGGTATCGAAAAGAACAAGAGGTGACCAAGGAAGGTCAGGAAAGAGAAAGGAAGGAACCTAGCACAAATACTACACTTATTCTTACCTTAGGAGTGTGCTGTAATGTTAAATCCGCCTCTGCCTTAGGATTCTTAATCGGAATTGATGGGATGATCCCTTGCTTGCTTCCGGAGAATAAATTAGGTTATTCTCCTCCATGTGGTCAACCGCAGTTTGTAACTGTTTTTTGATAATAAATTTATTTATTAAATTTATTTATCGTCTCTCTATTTGCCCTCTTTTTGAAAGCACATACAGAAGATCAAATAAGACTGTGTCCTGATGAAGAATTCAATTGTATTTCTTGTGAAGCTATTCATCCGTGAAGCGTTCCAATTTCCTCTCGTCTTGTTGCAGATCTTCGTTGGGTGGGTTGGCGCAACGACACTCGACCGGCAGCGTCTGACGACGCCTTGGGCGCTGACTTCGGTGTCTCCAGCGACGGCGTTCCCGTGAGCGTCGTGACACTGGACGGCGGTGGCGGCGGCCGCGGCCGCGGCAGCGGGGTCAGAGTGGGCGGAGGCGTCACGGCTCTCGAGCTGCAGTTCCAGTTCGTCAGCGCGCGCGAATTCTCCGCGCTGCGCCTCTGCGTGTGCAGCGCGCCATCTCGTCACGTGCAGGTGAGTGATCGGCATCACACGAACAAATACACTGACGAACAGAATACATCTAAAGAAACCAATAATGATGGGGAAATAATTCCAGAGAAACTAACGCCATATTTATTAGAAACCTGGAACAAAGATGAAATAAAACTTAAAGAGAAAAAAATCCCTGTAATACTGAAAAAACCTTCGTTTTACTACAACATACAAACACCAAATTCAATAGAATTAAGGGAATGTAACATGAAAATTATAATTATCATTTACATATAATAGGTGAAGTAAGGTATTTGGTGTAACGATGTGTAGGAAATAGATGTTCAGGAAATAAATTTCGTTTAACAGGGTGCAAATCCCTACAAATATATCCGTGAAATTCGCGAGACGCGATAAAACTAAACTTTTATTCCCGATATTTTTTTGTGGTAAGTTCATAGTAGACTTGTGTGATCTCAAAAATGCGATTTTTGAATCGCGAAATAACGCGAAATCGATAGTATAACGCGAAATTCACCAAATAACGCGAAATATCGCAAATTGTGCATTGACTTAGGATTTTTTAAGTGATTGGTGTGTTTAGGTTGTTAGTGGAAAGAAGAAAACGTGGCCCTGCAATGCTCAAGCCAAGTGCAACGGTATGTTCACAGGCAATTGAATTCTGCTCGGAGGGATTTTATGTTAATAGCAATAAAATATTGATGTGTAAATTTTCTGGCAAAAGGCTGGAGTTCGAAAGACGGGACATAGTGATGAGACACATGGCTAGTGATAACCACAAGAGCTGAAAACGAGAGGGATCGTTGAAGCGACAATTATCCGAGAATTAATCTCTCACAAAGGCGAAGAGTGAAAAAGAAGGGAAAACGAATTTATTATAGAAACAACTGAGGCATTTTGAGTGAATTATTAACGTAAAATACTTTCTTGTAACATGGATTGCTGACTAATAATACTTCTATTTCTCTAAATTTATCTGCAAATAAAATGTTAAAAATTACAGAAGAAATAGTTAGTTTTACTTATCTGCGATAGGTTAAAATGTATAACATCGTCGAGTTTCTTATAACACCGAAATCTAGTTTTCTTAAAAACGAATTTTGCTGAAAAATAGAACAACTTTCTCGGGTCTCTACTAACGCAAATATGTTCCTGTCAGTTTGCTGCATGATTACGACTAAACCACTGAACCGATCGTGATAAAACTTAGCAAGAAGATAGTTTAGTTGTCCAGGATGAACATAGGTTAATTTTTATTTTTTAAATGTGTGATAAGCAAGATAGAAATGGTTCTTGAAAATAAATGTTGATAAAAGCAGGAAAAAAAAGAGAGTGATATTCTCTTGCGCTGCCTAAACAGTTAGAGATAGGTGACAACTATGAATCAATATTGTTTGTCTCAAAGAGTTCTACAAAAAAGTCCATGTCAGCATATGTCTAGCTCCAAAAACTAATCTCAATTATCGATAAAAAATATTTTAAAAAATATTTTAAAAAAGTGTTAAAATACTTTAATGTGAGAGTAAATATCGAAGGAAAAACATCAATCAACATGAAATTTAATGGTTTATTTGATTTGTTCATTTAACAAAGATAATAAAACGTAAAATTTTGACGAATAGTTTAGATTTTACAATAATTTTTATGAAATGGTGCAGCCTCTTCATGCATCGAAAGAGAAAATTCGACCGGCGAGTTTCCCGCGAGATGGTGTAGTGTAAACAGTCAAGTTTTGTATTTTATTTGTATTATTATGAATTTGATAAATTAGGATGCTGTACATGGTTTAAAAAACCAGCAAGTAGAAGTATTTTGATCTTACAATATAGATATTATTTTTTTCCTGAGCAAAATAAGATTAGTCTAAGAAAAATCCCTTGCAACGCCAGGTGATCAGCTAGTGTTAAATATTGCTACAATATTGTTAAAAGATTAACAGAAATGTTAATGGAAAAATTGTGTAGCATCTCTGAGCTGAAACTCATCATTAAAATAATAATGAAACAAGAAATAAAAATATATAATGAAGGGAAGATCAAGAGACCCGGTCGGGGCTCACCGCTGTCTTTATGACATTTTTGAAAGTATTAATTAAACAGATGTCAAACAGTCTTTGCAAAGAAAAATTGGAAATCACGTTTTATTTTGCTTTTCTTCCTTGAACGGTGAAGATACCTACCTATAAGTCGGACGAATCAAAGTTGATTCGGTTCTCGCTGTTCGTCCGTTTTGCTAGTTCACGGTTGTATAAGACCCACAAAAATGGCTCTTCACCATGCGAAAAGAATCGTTTTTTCGTCATTACTTTTTAGTGCCTTCCAATGTGCCTTCGTCGCTTATATTTTGTAGAGACATGATAATAGTGAATATGATTCAGTATCAAAAAATCAGGATCACTTTCGACCTGCACTTGTTGAAAGTTCCCTTGTTAGTCTTCTTAGTTCCCTTGTTAGTCCTATTCGCTCCACACCTTTTTCATTGCTACATTTCATTTTTATCATTATTTTACTTTTTTACTTAGGCTGTCAAGATAAATATTTCTTTCACTTGATGGGTCAACCTTTCGCTGGTTCTTGACGCCGGTTTTCCTCCTAGTTTCTATAGATGACTCTTCGGTAGCAGTTGCGTTGACTAATTGAACCTGATTGATTTCAATGTCAAATCTTGAAAACGATAGTTCATACCCCTACTTTGATGGAAGTATTAGTGATCACAATCAACTCGTCATAGCATTAATCGATTGTTCTTCACATTACCTATGTCTGATTTCAAGACTTTGTGAAGTGTAGAATTTTCATAAAAGCGTATATTATACAATACATGGTAAGGGGTTCGGTCACTTGTTGGGGAACAGCAAATAGGCAGGCGCATTTTATAACTATCTGTTTGTCAATTACAATAAAACAAGTTAACATTTTCATTAGCTATTTCTTTTTTCAGTGCTTATTATTCTCGAGGTTTTTTAACCAGAGGAAATAACAATACTAAAAAATATAATAATAATAATAATCCTTCAATAAAACAATTTTTATAAAGGTTAAAATTTGGGAGTATATAACCACCAACCTCAAGTATAACGGTAGTTATATTGAGAAAAAAAGTATAATAATTAACTTTTACAGAATAATTATCAGTCCACTGTCATTTTTTAAATACAAATGAACTAAGCGGCCACTGCAACGCATGCTTATCTGCTACGATAGAATCGTCATTGAACAAAAATTCTTATCAGTCGTGAACATAGTTTGGGTAATTGGGTTCTATTGTTAATGTTATCTTAAAATACTAACAACAAAGTTAATTGTTAATACTATCTTAAAATGCTAACAAGAATGTTTAAGTCGTGCAATTAATTAAACCAATTTTTAAATTTCGACTTGATTTAATGTTTTTACCAACAGGTTAAAACATTTTGGGCCAAGATAAACAAATATTTTAGCAAAGAAAGATTTATTGGCACTTAGTCTAACAAAATGTTCTTGGGTTGTGCTTGTAGTAATGTATTATAAATTTTCCGGGTCCCTCTTGCCATTTTTTTAATAAAATGATCTCAAAACTTTAAATGTAATACAAATTTTATTGGTAACTCGTAAGTTTTTGAAATCTTGATCAATGTTGTCTCCCCGTTATTTACATACTAATATTCGAAAAAAATATTTTTGTGTTACAAGCAGTTTGTTTATTAGAGTTTCATGAGTGTCTCCCCCAAAATTCGATACCGTTCTGAAGACGCGAACGAATCAAAGAAGAAAGAAGGATCTCATAAAATTTAAATCGCAAAAGTTTCGCAAAAGTAAAACTCTCTAATTTATTTCCGTATAGATTATTGTTACATTTATGCGTGTAGATTATTTATGTGTTTTTTTTAAACGTGACCTTTTCACCCAATTAACGCTTTAATATTTTATTCCTTTTACTTGCTCAATAATTTCACAACTATATTTATTATTTATTTATTTGTACAGTAACTCTTGCCCAGTATCTAACATAGTCTATACCTGAGAATAACTTTAGTTGTTAAATATCTCTTTCTTGATCCTCTATTCTTTATTGTAATTTCACTAACACAAAACAACACAAAATGCACACTAACATTCAGTTCAACATATTCTAATCATTGTTGTCAAACGTCTTCTTGAATTCGTTACTTCTTTTTAAACTTAATTGGGGATATTCGTTCCTACTATTAAGGGATATGGTGTACTATTAGGGATTGTTTGTATAGGATTTTATCACAATCTCCAATCTTTTTTATAACATTTCTTACCGTGCCCATCCTTATTATTTGAAATATATTTCTTGAAATATCTTATATTTCACTTTGCTATTAATAAATTACCATTTTTGTTTAATTATAAATGTTTCATAATTCTTTCCAAGTTTTCACTTTTTTGTGCGAAAATTTTGCAATCAAAAAGTAATCGTCCCTGGTTTCTGAATCCTCGTTATTGCAACAACGGACATCCTCTTACATAGCGTTAATTTCCTTAAGGCACTCGTTAAAACTTCCATAACCCTTAGAGGAACTCTATGAAGATATTATTGGGTTCAAACCATTTCCTGGATTTGTATGTAAAAGCCACAATTGGTATAAAATCAAACAACCGTCTACCGACCAGCCAGCATTTGATTAATTTCTTTTTTAATATTCCTTTCCAATTCTTTCTACCTGCACTTAGCTCTTCACCATCAATAACTGTTTCTCCTAGTCGAATCCTATATTGTATGTCCATCATTTCAGTAGCTATATCTACTGACATAATACCCATTAGAACTAGCATTGCGTGCACAGAGATTGTCCGACATGCTCTGCACCATTTTAGTATTTTTAATCGCTGCACACAAAGTAGAGTTTTCTCATTAGTCTTTGTTCTTACTTTCCGTCCCCACACATTGCAGCCATAAGTTATTACTGGTTCAATCGCTCCTTTGTATAACTTTCGTGCATCACCGTGTTCAATTGTATATTAATTAACTCATATCCTTATTAGTCGGTAAATCATAAGCTTTACTTTTCTTTGGATATATTCGAAATGTTTTGTGGCGGTAAATTTCTCTAAAACAATTATTCCTAAATATTGAACTTTTCTACATATTTGTAAACGCCAATCTCCAACTTTAATAATCGGGTCTCTTCTTTTCTCTTGTGGTATACGAAATATAATCGCCACAGTTTTTTCCTCTTGATATTTCCAATTTTACTGTTTCACAATAATTTATTAATTTCCTCAATACTTCACAAGTCCGTTCTTAAATTACACTTCTACTTTTTGCTTCAAAAAATCACAAAATCATCTGCATAAGCTATTTCTTTAATGCGTTTTCCATCCAGCCAGCTTAACACATTGTTAACCACAATATTCCACTAAATAGGACAAAGATGCGATCCTTGTGGGCATTCATGACACATTTACCTTAGTATTAATTCTCCTCCTATCTTGATCATTGTATATCTCTCAGTAAAGTAAGATTTAATTATATTTATAATATACTTATCTATTTCTGAATTCTCTAAATTCTGTAAAATTTTATCCCAATCTGCACTATTAAAGGCTCCCTTGAAATCAAGACAAATCGCCGAAACACACTTTCCTTCTCTTCCATTCATTGTGCTCACAAATCGCTCTAAACATTCTGCCGTTCCTCGTTCACGCATGAAACCGCATGAATGTTTGTTTAGATTGAACCTGTTCCAAAATTTGTTTACTTATGAATTTGTCAAGCAACATTCCATTCCCCGGAAGTAAGCAAATTGGTCTATATCTTTATTCTTGTCTTTTAGAAATACCTTCAGAACTCCGATCTTCCAAACTTAAGGAAAGTATCCATAGTTTATACACAAATTAAAAATTTCCTTTAATTCCTTAATGAATGGTATTTTGAAAATCTAAATAATCTTGTTTGTAATACCATTGTATCCTGAACTTTTATACATTTTAGTTTCATGTATTAATTTTGTTATTATGTCTTCTGTTCCTCTATACTTTCTGTCCCTGGGAATACAAATAGTTTCCCTATAAGCTACCATCTCCCCAGTTTGTAATATCTTGTCAACTAATTTTCCTGCTTTGTCTTCCCAATTTGTAATGCTCGTTTCATTATTTATTGTATTTCAAATGGTTTTACGTTTTAACTTTTTACTAGCAATAATATCGGGTAATCCCCATATATTGTTTTTCATAGACGCTTCGACAAATTCGTACCACCTCATTTTTTAATTTTTAATTTGTACTTTTCTAATTTCTAATTCGGTCTGCATACAAAGCCTTCAATTTATTTTTTCCTGCTGTTCTTGCCTTTGCTCTTTGTTAACGTCGTCTTAACAAATTTTTTCCTTTTTTTAAAAATTATAAGCTCATACATCACTATGTATTACACCTATTACAACTATCTCTTTTTTACGTGTAAATTTAGAAACTTTCTCTAGAAGCGTCAACTGCATGTGATCTATTCTGGCATCTAATTCATCTTCTTTTTGTTTGCTTGTTTATTCAAACTGGTGTACTTTTATTTTAAGCAGTGCATCCCAATTAATTTTGCGAAGGTTTATTCCAAAATCTGGTTCCTCAAATCTATCCTGTTTCCATTCCAACGTAAACCGAATTGTATATTGATCAATATATATGGTTTTGCTCAGTCTCCAATCTACCAAAGTTACATACTCTCTGCATTGCGAAGTGTCAAATCTATTGTTGATTCCATATTTTCAGTTTTGAATTTTATTTTTCCAAACGTCTTGCAAATTTAGAAGTTGATTTCTAGTTTTTTTTCTAAACCTCTTCCTATATCATCAGATATCTTATCACCCCATAGCGGCGAACGCGCATTCAAATCCCCGCACAAAATAACATCTTTGTCCGCATATATCTTTAATTCTTCCTTTTTTTCACAATGAACACCGGCATCCATTTTGTGCAAAAATTGTTTATTTCTAACACATCTACGTGTGCATTTGTTATGTAGACTGCAGATTTAGCAGGTTCTCTACATATGATTCTATAATGTACGGGGATGAAAGCCAATTTTCCAAATGTTGTGTAGGGCTCTTGAACCAAACAGATGTCTACCTAATGCCTCTTTACGATCTCTCCAATCTCCTGGCTACCAATTATTCCCCTCTGCTAGATAACCTGCAAGACATTAATAATCATAGTCCATTTTTAATTTCATTAACCCCTGTATCCGCACGTACTCCTTGCAACATCGATCCCTAACACTATGGTCATATGCATAATTTCTTCTTATACAGTTAATGCATTTTGCTCTCTCATTATTCATTTTAAAGTTTCAGTAATCATAGCGTTCCATAGCAAATAGCTACCTTTTTCTTACAAAATTTACTCGTTTGGTCGTAACATTGACACTTGAAACATCACATAGGATCGAGCTAATCCTCAACCCTTTGCGACATCATCCCCAAGTATACTCTTTGTCTTTCCATTATTCTCTTGTATATGATTGCACACAATTCTACAACTCACCTTGTTTACTTTATATTTCTTAACCAATGTTATATCTCCTTGCTTTCCGTCTTCATTATCTAACAATGCCAAATTCTGTGTTCTGAACTCCGTCAAAAACTGTTCCTCCTCTTTTCCCTCATCTACCCCTAAAATCATTATTCTCGGTTTCCGCTTCTTCAAATTCTTTAATTCATATTCCATATGTTTTTGTTAACAATGCTTGCAACTTTCGTACTTTGTCTTCATCCTGCAGAATAAACAATAAATTATCACTTCGAGTAACTTTACTTGGTTCAATATTTATTTTCACTCTCTCTTTGCTTACTAAATTTCTTAATTCTTCCAAAATATCAACACCGACGCTCTTCTTCTTATTTTCAAGAAGAACCGTCTGTGCCCTCTTATTTCCTGTGTAACCTTCTTTAACTATTTTCGCGTAACTTCCATTTAAATGCATATTTTGTTCCTGAATCTTTCGAATTATTAATTCTTCAAAATAATCGAGTTTCCATTTAGGCCCGATTCTATATCTGTCCTGCATATATCATGAAACCGTCCTAAATTCTCCTTTAACTCGTCGTTTACTGTGTTAATTGTTTTCAACATTTCTATAATCTTCTGCTTCTTTTCGTCAACTCCCATACTTTCAATCATCGGAGCTATTTTATACTCTATATCATGCAGACCCTGTAACATAAGGTCTTGTCCTATATTTCCCTCTATCCCCTTCATAATTTCAGTGTAAACGTCTCTTTGCGTCTCCCTAGTAATCTTGATGTTTTTCTTAACCACCTCTCCTAGCATATTATGCTGTTCGTCAACGACGTTAATCATCATTTCTTCCACTTGCTCTATTACGTTAGTAACTAAAATATCCTTCTTATTCTGTTCCAGTTTTTCAATCATCTCCCTCAACGTGATCTTGACATCACTCACTCCTTACAAAAATTCTATTTTACGCCTCATTTCCTTATTCTTCGCTGTTGGTATTCTTATGTAACGCCATAAATCGTCTACACCACCCTTAACCTGATTTTGTACTTTACTTGATTTTTTTTGTATTTCAATAACTCCTGTAATTTATGGTATTTCTCTTCAACCTCCGTAACATCAATTTCTTTGTTTGTAGCGTCAGCCCTAAATCCATCCTCCGCATCCTGCAATTTACGAAATCTCGTTATCGTCATTGTCATTCCCCCGTGTTCAGTATCCTCCTTACTAAATCTTTCACTTAAACATGTGTCTTCATTTCTGTGTTACGTTACTGCGGTTTTGACATATTGTCATCCATTGCTGTCTACACAAGTAATTGTCTATATCTCGTCCTTCCTTCACCCTTCCTAACAATTTTCTCTTCCAAATCCTAAGTTTCCGTAGAAATACTCCTATTATCCCACTTGTTTTGCCGTAAGGATCTTAATCATATGTCACTACTACGCAAGCCGCAAAACACATGGAAACTACATACAACGAACTTCGTACATAACTACCGTAAAGAAGCGTGAGTATTTCATAGCATTTCAGAGAGGCCTTGGATTAAACTCTCTGACTTTTCTGATACAAATAAACACGTGCAGTGTTCACGTTAACATGAACTATTTCACAAATAAATCTAAGCAAGCTGCTAGCTAAACAATTTATACAATGTATTTATGTGGTTCTTATCGAATCACCGTGCAGAAGACATCCATTTGATGTAATTTTTTAGCAAATGGCGTTGTCTCCATGGACCATGCACGCCATATTTAATGGAGTTTGCATGCTATTCGGTCCCACGTGAGCCGATCTCCTTGTGGTTTTTCTATTCGTTTTGTAAGTCTTGTAGTTGGTTCTGAAACAAAATTTAGGTGGTTCATAAGCGATGTATAACCTTTTTCAATCGTTTCTATTGAAACACTTATTTTATGAACGTGTTCGCACGGTCATCAAGGTCCACACTGAATTTTATTATAATTTCACTACAATAGTTGCATGTGTGATGTTTAATTTGATGTTCAAAGTTAGGGACAATTAAATTAAAATTAACCATTTGTCTTTTAGAAGTACTTACTGTCATTGAATTTTTAAGATGCCATTTACTCAACAAGGATAAATCACGTAACACGAAATAAAAGATTTGACACAAGAGCAATACCATAAGTAAATGCAACAATTTTACCACTGGAGGGTTACAGTAACAAATCATTTATGAATAAAGAAAATAAATCAGCTGAGATCACAGATCCCTGTGGAACACCTACCTTGATTACTTTTTCGTCGCTTATGCCATTCCTTACTCTTAACATTTTGCGTTCCGCTGGGCCTCTCACTCCTGCAGCTTCTAGATTATTAAGCAAGCTGTTGTGAGTAACTAAATCAAATGCTTTTCTTTAATAAACAAAAAGTCCGGTTACTTTTTGTTACAATTTAAATTTTCAATAAGATCACGCAAGAGAAATTTAATCACATCTTCATTACTTTTGTCATAAATATAAAGACAGGTCCACGAAAACAAGCGCTTCTCTGGAAGAGGTATAGCAAAAACAAATCAATATTCCATTCTCACTGAATAAACATATTACCGGTAAAATACTAAAAATATTTCGGAGAAACTGTAAGAAGTATAAAACCAAGTAGTAGTATCTTACCAACAGACTTTTACTATGAGTTACGTCAACATATGTCACCAGAAGCAGTGCTCTATTGAGAATCACCAAGAAATGAAATGCGCCCCTAATCACATGAAACGATATTGATTACTTTGATCTTACTCAGCTTATCATACAAAGAACAACTTGACGTGATCCCTTGATTAGAGATTGTCGTAAAAAGTGTGAGTCGTAAAAAGATTTTCGTACGGACAGTTATCCTGTAAAGCAATTATTTCAATATAGGAAGTAAAATTATAATAAAATCATCTGAGAGTTGTTATGGAAAAAGTCTCTGTGCTTCCGATATTAATTAATTTCTCTGCCAAGCAATTTATTAACGATAGGTTATGTTTTTAATCGATACTTCTTAATGTTTCCGCCTTCCTGTAGACAGGTGAATAGAAGGTTTTATTATTATCAGTGCGTGTTCTGAGGGAACTGGATGCCATGAATTGACGTGGCTTTCCCAGATACAGTACTGAAGCATCGAGAAACTCTGAGTTTGAGAATGAAATGTGATCCACTTCATTATTTGCGAGTCCAACTCCAATCGGTTTCCACGCGAGGTCTATACGAGGGACCTCGTTAAATATGAACTTGATTCTCCAGAAAACGGCGGGAAGTGTATGACTTAATAATGCTCTTCCTGAACACTTTTCTCAATCAGAAACCTCTTTCATCAGTTTCAACCAAAGGTGCGAAAAAAAGGTAACTTCAAGCACGAGAGAGATTTTATGAAACACCTCCGGCTAGTCCATATTATAGTCCATGAGCTTTGACATAGCAAATTTTCACTTATTTCATTAGAACATTCCGTAAGAGAGCGATGCTCTCTTACGATGTTCAAGTGAGGCAAGTAATTAAATTCCTAGATTTCAGTTTTTCATTTACCTCACATGCTAATTTATATGGTTAAGTTCTCTCGTTTAGTTCATTTATGAACTCATAGAAGTGGGATGAAGATGTTGCAGTCATACAAATTGTGATATTTATGCACGGCGGATTTCCGTGAACCAATCGTATTACGTCGTAACTTCATCAAAGTAGGCAATTTGTTCTAACTTTCAAGGTTTCTACCTACTTTGTTCTAACTTTCAAGGTTTCTCCCTACACGTGGAATTTTCATTTGATGAATTCGGTCTTTGCTTCGTTGCTCGTAAAATGTGCAAGTCGTTCACAGCTTCGCGTAGAAGATGCCTGCGTTTTAATTAGGATTCAGGCAAAACGTGGCTCCCTCTGCATCCGCATTTCACAAGAGAATAGATGGAAATGTTTTGCATGGAAAACCTCGTCTATTGTTTAAAAGTCCTGCATATTTCTAAAATAGTTTTCATAATCCACAAAGTAGTGATGTGTCGATTCCAATTTTTTTCAATGGCGATCTCGATTCCATATATTTTACCGTGATTCGTGATTCCAAATTCGATTTCGATTCCTTGATTCTATCTAAATGCTTTCGTTCCAAGCTAAAGTTACCTTATTGTGTCAACAACACATTTTTACACTATCAGCGACATGTTTTTTTTGTTATTAGTGTATGTGACTGCGTCACGTCTACTTTATTATGTATTACGTGTGTGCCTATCAAACATTGTTTCATTGAAAGAGTTCAAATCCAAAATGAAAATAACCGAAGAGCTATAATATCATTGCTTTTCTTTACCGATCTATTCTTCTTTTGCTCTTTCCCTTGTTTATTTAGTGGGATTCACCTTTTTACACCTCGTTTCAACAATAATACGGAACAGAAATGTCCAACAATACATCGGACAATATCATTGAAGTTTATGTTCGTGAACGTATGCAGATTTGAATGACAAAATAGCTATAAACCTACTTAAGGGATATTGTATAACGAGATTTAATCTAGCGAGTCTACAATATTAATTATTGTTTCATCCTTGGCCTTGGAATAGAATGGAGTGTCGTAGCCGAAAAGTGTTGAGTGTTGATGAGTGTGATGAGAGCGATAGGCCAGAACGCGCACTAGTATTAAAATTGAAGAATACCTCTGATAACTCTGATCTAAGCGGAACTTGCGTCTGATGGGGTAGGAGATAATGGGTGAATAATCAAACTGTTCGGAGGACCAATGTATATGCACATTTAATTCAAACTAGACAACTAGACAATTATGGCAAAACAAAAAATGGAAATAAATAATAATTAAAACCCTTAGAATTAATACTTAAACCTAACTTACACTAGACATGAAAATAAACAAATAAATACAAAGGAAAGAAAGCCTGGGATGTACAAATAGCGAGGATAAAAATGCGCATTTGAAACAGCAATGACTCGCGCACTCAACGATACCAGTCTGATCCAAATCAAAGACGTGAGGTCCCGGAGTCAATTCAAATTGTCGAGGCCGTGTGGATAAGGCATCGAGCAGTCAGTCAGCCATTTGAAGTTACAGTCAGTCATTTGAAAGTTCAAAAAATGAATCATTGCATCGTCACAAATAAATTACACGAAGCAGGCACTTGAGCACATTTTGTAAATATATTGCCACATTATGACGTAAAGTTCAACATCTTCGAGGCACTCGTTCCGAAGTGCACACAGCGAGAGCTTCTCCAAAAGATTGGTGATGAATATTCATGATGATGAAAAAAATAGGTTGAGTTCACTTCTCCGTGGTTAAGGAATATGATATTGCACAACACTTATAAAAGAATTAACATGTTGCCAAAACTCTCATTGGTCAGTTCAAAGACTTAAGCGAGTTTCTTAATATTTAACAATGAATACAAAGAAATACATATAAAAATTAAAGATACAAGTTACATATAATAATAAAAGAATTTAATATTAGTTAACGATATAAATGAAAATATCTATTGCCAGTGCATAGATTTGCTTATTGCAAAAAGGACTTTTTGCGAGAATATTATAATGTCATGTAACAACGCTGCGCGCGTAATTGTTCCGATTTGAAGCTAGTTGTAAAGGCGCTAGTTTCTGGAGGTGCGAAATGTAACGCTCCGTAGGGAATCACGATTTTGCGATATTGTATCACTGAGAGATATAGAGAATTGACATCGGAACATCCCTACTGCAATGTAACAATAGGATTCAAAAAGTCCCATAAAAGTAGATGGCATAATAAAACTGGGCATTTTAAAACCTGCCACATTACGATAAACCAAAATAATGAAAACTTACCAACGAGCTAAAATAAACAAAAAATAACAAGATAAACGGCAGTTGTTGGATGGTACATTTTTGCAAAATTTCTTTTTGCTTGTGTTAAAATATGTTTGCGGCTTATTTTTTTCTGTTATATTTACTGGTAATTTTTTTGGAAGAATTTGGCTGAATAGATAAATTTAGTCTTAATACTGGTACAGTTTGTTAATACAATAAAACGGACTACACAAACTCGGCTACCTGTTTAATAAGTGTATAAAAAGACGAAATATTTTTCTAATGCAAAAACAATTCTGATTATAATCGTGATTTAGCATGATATCGTGTTTTTTTTCAATTTCGCGTTTTATCATATTCAAATAACGCAGCTAAAAGATCAAAAAGGTCACTAGTCAGCTTATTATGAAAAAAAATCTGGTCCTCAACTTTCCAATTATAATTTATAACAAAATCTCGTGGCATTAAACATTCTACATAACACAAAAAGTTGAAGGAAAAAAGAAAAACACTTCAAAAAAGAAATCATAACATATTATAATTACTAAACAAGAAGACATTTAAAATATCAATTAGATTTTAAATATTAGTCATAACATTATATGGTACACTACTAAACATCATAATTGCACATTCAAGTATTGATTGGATGAATTATCTTCCACATTAAAATCTTTGCAATAGGCAGATTTAAAAATAACTCCTCCGTGATACACACGTACGACATTAGAAATCATCGCATAAATTTGGAAATAGACTCTCCTGGAGTCAATTCGCAAGATCCGAAGAGACCTAAAAAAAATTCAACCATTTACAATGTTTTACTTTGTGTAATTGGAAAGTAAAAATCGAAAAAAAAGTCTCACAAATTACTAGTCATTGATTAAAATATAATAATATTTATTTATTCTGCAGTTGAATACAACTCGTTGGCAATTATTACAAGTGTATACTCAGTAGTATTAATACTTAATGCAAGACATTTAATACTTAATTAATGACAAAAATACTTCATTAATTAAGCACAAAAATACTAATTTAATACCAAATACATCACAAACAATGTAAATACTTCATTAAATTGATTTCCATTTTTTCTGTTCGCTCGCGGTACTTATTCCCTAAATGTTACACACACCCAGTCATGTTGTTATACACCCAGTCCACAAGACCTAAATAGTAACGTACAGTACGTGAGGAAAGAGTCAAAGCCAAGTCAAAAGAGACAGGCAACTTCGGCAAGCAACCTGTAGACACATAATATTTTCCATTGAAATACTAGTACCAATTAGTACCATCGATCAGACTTGTGCTCAAACCTTATAACCGTGTAGGACTTTTTCCGCAATCAAATGTATAATTTGAATGCAGTATAAATCTTACTGTGCGAATGAATCCCAAGGTGTGAAATGGGCCTAATAGTATATCGCGGATTTAGCAACCGAAATGCTTAAATCTTCTAATTCTCGATGAACAAAGTGATTTTAGGTGGAGATATTAAATGGAAATAAGTCAAATAGATAACTAATCATAATATTATATTTCATTCGAAGCAAGTACAAACGTTTTTAACATCCCCAACCCCCGCTGAGCGTGGTGATTTACACTTGTTAACCGTTTATGGAATTGCCTCTATTTGAATCGTGAAGCTGCTGTAAGTACAGATGTGTTCTTCAGTCAGCACGGAATCTGCTTTGGCAGCGTGGGTTTGGAATACGGAGGGTTGTTTCTTGGGTTTGAGTATGTTCATTACACTAAGTGACCCCCTGCCACATAGCCGAATGGCTCGCTCCTATTCCTCGAAATTTGCGGGGCACTTTGCTCACTCAGACAATGAGCAAGTACTCTGAACTCGAGAGTGGAAGACCATTGCTCCCAACAAGGCTCCGTTGATGTGATGAAGTAAAAGTGATCCTGTGCATCATAAATTAATTTAATTCGTATCAAGGCGATTAAGGAAGTATTTTGAAAAGTGCTCGTTAAAAATTTTTCAAATCGGTTCAGTGCTTAAAAAGTTATTATTGAAGAAAGTTTAGTACACACGAATCAAAACATAGCAACATATTTCTAGGGGGACCTAAGTGCATTGTGTGTATGTGCGGACGAATCACTGGCCTTTCACTTGTAAACTTAATGGTCTAAAAGGTGTCCCTGTGAAATTTTGTGAAAATTGAATTGATACAAGAGCCACAGGATTTAAATTTGTGTCAAGCACGAGGCCCTGTTTTCGTGTTGTGTGGATTGGCATTTATAAAAAAATAAAGTAACTGTTGATTCTCCAAGGCTGAAATTTCAGATATGACATGAAATATATTAGATGCTGTTTCCAGTAAAAAGAAACACGTCGACAGCTGCAGTGGCTCACAATAATGTTAACAAATATTAATATAATGTTCGTTAGAACGGCCATATGCAATGTTTACTTGCACCAGAGAATACTACACGTATTAAATGCCACTAACACTATCTACCAAGATAACGCATTGTACACTGCGAATAGTTGAAATCCCATGTTTCAAAAGCAGACTCGAGATAGTTTTCAGCGCCGCTAGTAGCGCTCAACTATATACGTGGAACAGCTATTTCTACCCTTTGTGTAAAAACGACAAAAGCCACGTTTCTTATACTTCGTAGGGAGGTCTAGGGGCCTCACCACAACATCCCCTGTGCATTTCGTGACAGTCGGTGAACAGGAGTCTATATGGAGAATCACCAAGTGAGAAACTAAAACGTTGACTTACGTTGACTTACCTAATTCGTAAATATTACGTTGTTGGTGAGAAATCCATCTCCCACTATTACGAGTAAGAAGGAGAAATAATGTAGCATGTAAGAAGACATATTACTATTGTGTGTAATGTAGAGCATTGACACCACCAAGATGGAGAACCAAGGGCAGTCAGCGGCGTTGTGGAAGAAGGTAAGCGGAGCAACGACACCTGAGGACAGTGGAAATCCAAGTTATAGTGACAACTGTACAACCAACGACGATAATGACCTAATGGTAACTCGTTCAAGGGAATTAAGAAAAGGGCAGGAACAGGGGTGCAATGAGAAAAGGGGGAGAAAAAACTATGATTCGTTACTGTTGGTTTTCGATGACAAAAAATACAAACATTTCTGGTAAAGTGTAGCAAAATATTCGTGCGAGGGTAAAAGACCTCTGGGGATTAGCAAAACATAACCGAAAGGAAAATGAGACGTTACGCGGTAACTTGCAGAGCAGGGGCAAGAGGACAAAGTGAAGGAAATATTGCTAAAATAGGGAGAAAATGTGAAGGGATAAAATTGTGGATCACCAAACGTTATGTACACTAGAGGAGACATTGGTTATAATGATAGACGAATATCACAATACGACACAGCGCATCATCCTGGACGCAAGGAAGGAATGGGATGAGAAAATTCGGGTACACGTGGATAGGTTGGTAGGCGCAGAAATGAAGGAGGCTATGTCGGATAAAGAGATCACAAAGATCCAGGGAATTCGCCATAAGTTCGAAAAATATACCTGGGAGATAGGAAAAGTGGCAGAATTACTTTCGAACATACCATCTTGGGTAGCAGCGTCAGGGGAAGAAAAAGGTGGTGCAACATTTGCGACGCAAACTTGGACTACGTGAAAGAATGGGACTGGACAAGAATCAGATATAGTGAAACAGTTCACAGATTTAATAGTACGGGAGAAGGGGAATTTGAACGTCGAAAGCTGACGGATAACTGATAGTGGAAAGATAGTGGTGCGTGTGGAGGAAGGAGCAGTGTACGAGACACTTCGTAACGTCATCGCGGGTGAAGCGGAGGTACGGTTGGCACATCCAAAAATGAAAGTTTTCAATGGTACAGAAAAATATGAGGAGGAATTCAAGTGGCTGTTGTGACAGCAAAATGGGAGACATGATGCCGAGAATGTTAGAATTGTGCGGAAGATCGGACGAGATGACTGGCGTCGTCGTCATTGGGTTATTGAACTTGAGAAGAGTTCTTTTAAAAGAATGATGGACAAAGGAAAGATATACATCGGCTATGAATCATATAAGATACAGGAGTATGTCAACCCACTACGTTGCTATTAGTGTCATTGTTACGGGCACCTGGCCCGGAATTGTAGGGACAAATCACCAAACTGTGGAAAATGTGGAATTGTGGAGCATGATTACTGGTCATGTCATGCAGAGGTAGAAATATGTATTAATTGTAAGAGACGAAATATAGAGTATACACACAGTGTGCGCAGCAAGGACTGCTCGTGATTTAAGAGAGTTTGTAATATAATGAAATCACAATATGGGAATTAATGTTATACAACAAAATATGCAGGGGAGCATAGAAAGAAACGGTTCAGCTGGTAAAGTGTATAGCAGATAAGAGCATAGATATATGTCTTGTACAAGAATCATTCATGAAATTCGGAAAACTGTGCTATATGCCTATAGGAATGAAAACGATTTTCCAGCCACGTGGGAAGTCAGCAGTCCTAATTTGCAATACACATGATATTTTAGAAATTTAAAGGTATACATCCAGGTCCTCAGGGTGGAATAAAATATAATAATCATAAATATATACATACAATTTGGATCCAAAAGAACAACAGTATTCAGACGTGTCAAATAAATACTGAAAATATTCCGTGGTGAAGATATATATCTTGGAGAAGACTGGAACGGTAGGTCGTTATTATGGGGAGATATACAGGACAACAAACGGGGGAAAGCACCACTTTTTTCATTTTCGAGCAAGACATAAAAGTGTTAAATACAAACGGACAACACACCTTTGAAACCGATTACGGGCACTCAATTATTGACATAACATTACAAACATGAACAACGAAGACGACGGCGGTGCAGTGGACAGCAGACAGTATAATACATAGTGACCTCAAAACAATACGTTACCGGATTGAGAGATGACCAGAGGGGTTGTATGTCCTACAACACGTTTAAATTATAGAAAGGTGAATTGGAAACAATACAAAACTTCTGCGTCAAGAAGTATATTATATGCTACCGATAACAACGTGACAAATATAGATGACCGCTTTCAATTGCTGCAAGAAGAAATTATAAGGCGTGTGGCTCCTTTCTGTATGCGAGTAACGAGTGGATATAGACACGGTCGGACTTGGTGGGACATAGAAATGACGCAACATAAGAATATACGGAATAATTTACGACATGATTATAAGAGACGCACACGAGGGACGTAGGAATATGAACAAGGAAAGTTATTATACCGGAAATGTCTGTTTGATTTCAAACGGCTCGTACGACAGGAGAAACGTGGATACCGGCAGCGTTTCTTGGAAGAGAGCATAACTACAAACCTCTGGGCTATCCCGTATGTTATTGGACGCGATAACATCCAAAATAAAAGTTTGGCGTACTATTAGGATGGAGAATGAATTTACACGTGGATGGGAGGATACAGGGCGTCAACTAATCGTAGACATACTCAAGGGTGATGCGCAAACTGTATCCCTAATGAATGATAAGGTACTCGCCGTGCTAAACCAAATAAAACCGCACAAAAGTCCAGTATATTATTATACAACAACAGACATGGTAGGACATATGAAGGAAAGGTATAGGAACGAAATAATAACTATTATGAAAAGTTATTTCCAATATGGGTATTTTCCACGATGTTGAAAATTGGGCTTACTAAAGCCGGCTCTTGCTAATGCCGGGAAATAGGGATGTGCAACAGAACCGGTTATATAGACCTATCACGCTGCTACCGGTCCTTAGAAAAATTTTGGAAAAGATAATTGCAAATAAATTAAAAGAGGAAGTCGAGGACAAAATGAACGACCATCAATGGAGAATTTTGGATGAAAGATTTGTGATGCTAGAAATAGGTGGGGAGAGAATAGTGCATTGTATACACCAGTACAGTCACACAGGACCTATGTTTTGGAATATTGTGCTAAACGTGTTGCTTGAAGAGGTGATATATCAATGCTAGCTTGCGCAAATGATGTAGCACTTCTTGTGACGGAATAGTAGACAAGAGCTTGAAAGAAATGGCACGATGTGCTCTGCATTTTCCAGCAAGAATGTGACAAAGTACATTTACGGATATCACAAACGAAAACAGAGGGCATAGTATTTGGAATGAAACACGGTTGGAAATCACTACGGGACCTGATAATCAGAGGTAATAACTGGCGTTTACAGATAAAGTCGCAAGTGAAGTACCTAGGAGTAATCATAGAGGAGAAATTATCCTTTGCTGGTCACTTCGCATACATTAGAAGGGAAACAAAACTAGTATACAGTTTGATGCGTGTTGGATATACGAAACATACGCTGGAGAGGGACCACGTTTGGCACCTATATAAAGGTGTTTTCCAACCGTAAATTTGCTATTGCGTAATAGTGTGGTATGAACGGGCTAAGCTCAACCATAACGAGCGACAACTTAGGCAATATCAACGACAGTCTTCTGCACTGGAGTGGGTTATACAAAAGTGTTTCCACTATGGATCTACAGGTGTAGTTGGGTGTCCTCCCAATTGATTTGGAAATTAGATCAGCACGTATTGAGGTATAAGGTGCGACAGGGAGAAGAAATTTGTATCGATGGAAAAACCATATCTCCGAAGGATAAAGGATGGAAACGGCTCATAGGACGCGAACTTGAAAAATGTCGGACAATACGATGGACGAAGGCAAATACAAGACGAAATACAAGTAATTTTTGTGAACAGAAACAGAAAATGGTTCAAACCATCACATTTAACATATGAAATACTTACGGGACTTGGCTGTTTCAACAGTTATTGGGTAAAAAGAAATTTAAGGAAGGACAACTAATTCATATACAGACGAGATGATATAAATCACGTGTTACATGAATGTGCATTGACGGATGAAGAACGAGAAGAATGGTACAGAACAATAAAGAAGGAGGGTATTTATGTTAATGACTGTTATAAGTCATAAGTACAAAGGAAGCTTACAGCGATTTCCAGGAATGTGTGCATCAGGTAATGACGCTACGGGAGGCCTTAGGAACTAGATAGTAAACGTTCAGACATAGTTGACAAACCCTCAGAAGTGGCCTGCCTGTCGAGATACTGGAAAAAAAATAATAAAATTAAAAATAATGCTCCCAACACATGCTTCCAACATATGCCGTACAAGCAACTAGATAATTAAACCAGGTTAGGTGGATGGAAGCACCTGTATATCTGAATGCATTAGGATCTAATATCTATTTGAATTATATCAATATTTACTTGTTCAAGCTTGGTTGAGATGATAAAATATTATTGAGAATTAAGAAGAAACTATTTTATTTGACATGAACCACTTAAACAATGCAGTAAAAAGTAAGAAAATTAACTTAACTGGTTGTTGTTATATGTGGATTCTTAAAATACCTTCAAAAGTATGAAGTAATTTCATATTAGTTACACAGTTGATAATAACATGGCGGGGTGCTCACCAATTAACTTTATATAACAAATCTTGTGGAGTGCAAAATTATTTGACACTACAGCAATCTATGTTCATTTTGGTGTGATGTATTATCATAAATTGTGAATATTTATCTATTGTATTTCTAACATGATGTTACACTTCTTGTCGATTATTGTGTTATGTTGGTACTCCAGAATACCATTTTCAGGAATTTAGTTGTCAAACCGTTTTGCATATGACTTTGGTCAGTAATCTAAGTATTTGCTCAGACTCTCTCTTAAGAAAATTCTCAAAGTGAAAGAAAGATTCAGGAAGTGTTTATCGTCTATCAAGTTATGAGAAAAATTGAAACGTGCAAATTGCTAGCGCATGCGTTTCTGATGCAGAGTTAGAACCATAGGGTACTTGGCCATTTGTGACCGATGACTTATGACTGAAAGTGACCGAAGTCGTCAAATAACATTATATTTGCCCGATCACTAGTGACCGTAGTCTAAACGTTCCTATATAATGTTACTTGACGTTCTCGACCACTCTGTCACAAGTGGTCGGGCACTTGTGGTCTAGTATAATAGGACCCTTACTAGATAGAGTGGTTGTCAGGAAGAGTTGAAACCGAAGATGGAAGTTTCGGGTGGGGGCTGCACCGTGCAGTTCATTTCAGGAGGGTATGTTTCCCTAACAGCTGAAAATATCGCTAACATTTAGAAGTGGTGTGTGGAAGAAAGTTGTTCGTATTTGTTTTTCTCCATTGGCATTAATTGATCCTCTAAGGTTTAATTCTCTCTCCTTACTAAGTACTGTGGCAGAATTAATATTTAAATATCTATAATAATTATAAACAATAATGATGCTTCGCCTCGACTAGCTCTTTCTCAGGGTGCCACTAATAAATTGGGTTCGAATTATTTATGACAGGGAAAAACCATACTGGGGTACCACACACGGGAAAACGCATTAAGACAAATTAATTCATTAACTTTAATTCACATAAATCACTTTACAATTTAAAAAAACCTCTCATGCATTCCCCCAAAAGACACACGTGATTTCCTATCACCGCTAACAAAAAACACACAGATGTTACCGCCGACTTCGGTTTCTCTACAAAACAAAACCATGAACATTCAACTAATTTAACTCCTACATCACACATTACAATAATTTTTCTACACTTCTAACAAATACAATAAACGCTGGCTTTACAAATATTCTCTCTTCTCGAAAAAGACTGGTACATTGATTACAAATTTAATGGACGTAATTAAGCGGAGTTCTTTTTTTTAATAATTTGCCCCTCTTCACGAGTCCTTAAGTCCAAAATTCTGGGCCCTTGTTTGCAATAAGATCCTCAATTGTTGTCTCGCAACAGCGCATGACGATATGGGTTGAATAACACCTCCAATCGTACAAATACCTCGTCAGATGATCAATCAAGTGCTGCAGTGGTGAGTGGAGGGTGCGCTGGCCTCAGACAGCTGGCCTGGCTTCGATCTCCGAGCGCTTCCGGGTTGACGACATCGTAACGGCTAAACCAGTGGTGATTCCGCCCCTCAGCTTCGCGTCCTTGGCGCCCTCAGGCGTCGCCGCCGACAATATTCGCCAAAACTATAGGCTTCGCGCAGGACGATAGCGGACTCATTCGATGTTATGAATTACTCGGAAGTCTTCGAAAATAGAAACGGAGTAGTGGCTCCGATCACGAACAATTTATAAGTTCATGTTCGGTGCTCCCGAAAAATCGACAAAGTTTCGATGAAGAAATAAATCTCACATGCCTCGAAAAATCTTTGAAGTCGTGAGCTCGCGAAAATTTCTAGAAGAAAAATCGCTGAAGGACCAGTTTCCATTTCTTAAATGGGTTTTCTCCCTTCCTACATGTTTCTCCCCACTTCCAAAATTTTCAAATTTCGAAATCCACGTGACGGAAGGCTTTCAATCACGCAGATGTTCCTCCCTACCGTGCCACGGTTCTGATTGGGGATTTTGGGTATTTTTGAACGTTCTTCAACCGTTCTTTTGCAACGTTTTTTCTCTCTAGAACGAGTCGCAACTTGTGCCTTACACCGGCTGTCCCTTTTGCCACCCTCAGTATTACCATTTCTTTACAGCAATAAACTCTTTCTCCAACAGGTCTCAGCTTGCTCTATCGCCAGGTGTGGGCGTCGCTTCGTCGTTCAACTCAACGGCGGATTTTTAAATTTCGTGGAGTAAGGAAGCTTCCCTCCCCCGCTCCGTCGCTCGTTCTCCGTATTTGAACGACCGAACAATGCTGATTTTTTTAAATTTAATTGTTAAATTATTCAAATCTCACAGTACTTACTAAGATACTTACGAATGCTACCATGGCATATTAGTATCTTGAGCGTTTGAATTATGTAGCTGCTCTATTATTGATTAATTCCTTAGTTTATTTGTTAAGTGTTGCTCTACGTTTGTTGATGCAATTGTTGATATTGGTTTGACTTCATCTTCTTTTAGAAGACAGAAGTATGCGATGATTGGATTGATCCATGTTATTTGATTTCATTTAATCAGTGAGTGACTATATCGTCACGATTTCCACAGTGAATTGCATTCCGCACACAATCCCAAGTATCGGTTTAATAATCTAATCAGTTCTTTCAATCTTGTTACTACGATAATTGACCCCACTCACCTCTCTGGTTCATCTCAAACATTGCTAGACCAGATAATTGTCAACAATAGACTCATGTGCACTTCTCAAGTATTTAACGCAGGATATAGTGACCACTTTGCCCAATTATTAACTATTCAAGATAAATTAACACGTAAAATCCTCTACAATATTATAAAACACTTTAACGAAAAAATTAACGATTTCTAAAAACTTTTTACATCAGGAAACGTGGGATGACATGTATAATTGTGAAAACATACACGATTCAATGTATTTTTTCAATATTCCTGAAGTATTACAACTCTTGCTTTCCTATAAAACTCAAGTTAGTTAAAGTACACAATCACAATGGATGGATGACACAAGGGATCAGAATTTCTTCCAAAAAAAGCCATTTATATTACCTTTCAAAACTTAATAATCAACCACTTCATGATTATTTTCGTAAATATAAATGCATTCTTAGAAACGTGGTCTCTGCTGCTAAAGAGATAGAATACGACAGACAGATAATAAAATCGAACAACCAAACCAAAATCATGCGAAATGTTGTAAAAAAATTACACATCTTCAGATAATCACCAAAACAACATTTCCTAGAGGATGGCAAAATCGTATTAAATTCAAAGGACATTGCGAAATTTTTTATTTTTATTTCTCAAAAATAGGTAAAATATCGAAATCAGTGACTCAAAACCCATGTCCACCAAATACATCCACACACGTACCGCATTCTATGTTTACTTCCAAAACTATCGCTAGTGAAGTTATGAGTGTCATCAGTTTATTAAAAAATAAATTTTCAGTAGGAATAGATGATATAACTGAATTTATAGTAAAATCTTCGCCTCGTGTTGTATTAAATCCACTCACTTATATTTCCAAGCTCCTTTATAGGTGTGTTTCCTGACGTACTTAAAAAAGTTAAAGTGAAACCATTCCATAAGAAAGGAAATAAACATGATGTTAGAAACTACGGACTTATATTATTGCCTTCTTTCTCAAAAATCCTGGAAAAACACTTCTATAAGAGACTTTTAGACTTTTCTGTCATAATAATATTCTCTCAAACGATCAGCACGGTTTCAGAAAATTCCTTTCAACTAATAGCGCCATATTTTCTTTTCTAAATGTAACCAATTCTCTTGGCCGTGGAGATAAAAAACACGAGGTGTTTTTCATGATTTATTGGTAATATTCGATGTAATCGATCACGAAATTCTTCTCTCAAAACTGCACTCACACGGCTTTCGTGAATTGGCACATCAATGGCTAACTTCCTACTTGAAAGATAGGCATCTGTATGTTGAAATTTCCGATGTTGAAAAGGAAGTATATCAACATGACTTTTCAGAAATGAAACCACTTACTTGCGGAGTTCCTCAAGTTTCAATTTTAGGCCATATCCTCTCTTTATTGTAAGTAAATGATACGTCATCCACCACGTCCAATTGGAAAATGGTTCTCTTTGCTAATGACACAAATCTACTGAGTTAAAATGTAAATGCGCAAAAAGTTCTATCTAACCTCTCGTTTTGATTTCAATCAAATCGTCTCATCGTTAATACTGACAAAACAGTACCCATGTCATTTCGCAATAGTGTAACTAAATCTATTCCTCCTATATCACTTTCGGTAAACGAAACCCAAATAAACTGTCAAGATAACAAAATTTTTAGGGTTTCATATTCAGGACAAACTCAAATGGAATTGCCATATTGATGATCTGAATTCCAATTTGTGCTATGCATTCCGAATTTTAGTCAACATTGTCAGTCAATACGTTTCTCGCTGCCTTTATTATGCAAATGTTTATTCTGATTGACGATACGGAATAATCTTCTGGGGCCAATCCGCTCAGAGCATTCAAACTTTTAGATTCCAAAAGAGAATAGTTTGGATTATATGTAAATATAACCCCCGAAATTCATATGAACCTCACTTTAGAGAATGTTTTCCTTCTCCCTTGCATATACATTTATGAAGTTGTAGTGTTTGTAAAGAAACATCTATTAAAATCCCACCCCTACTCTAAAGAAATAGTCTAGTTCACGAACACAACACTCGTAATAAGGCTAATATTCATCGTCCTGGCGTGTCAACAACTCTTTGCGGAAGAGGCTCATATCATTCAGGAATAATTTTGTATAATTCCCTTCCCAAAAATCTAAAAGATATAAATAAATTTAATCTCTTTAAATCCGCGGTTAAAACCTTTCTAATGTGCTAATGTTTCTATAATGTGAAATAATTTATTGATTTAATAAAAGAAGTAGTAAATAAGAGTTTACATTTCCTAATAAATTTTGTCTTTCATATAACATACGATGATGTGGGTGATGTTAATAACTTTTATACTTTATCACGCTATTGTTATAGTGCTCTAGATACTGTTTAAATTCCTTTTTCCAGCCATTCTGTTTATGCTCCTTTTGTTTTATCAGTTTATTTCTAGCTGTACGCTATTTTGGCACAGTTATGTACATTATCTCTGTAGCCTCATCCTGGCCCTACTTTTTCTCAGGTCTTCCTTCAAGTAGTGGGGATTTTCCTTGGGTGAGAATGTCATTAACACGTTTTTTTTATTCATCTTGAAGTTTTACTACATAACAATATACAATTTATTTTGGAATAATACATGGATTACAGTACGAATATATCAAGTAATTTCTTTAATAAATATTAAATCCGCCACTGACCTTGGGCCCTTGATCGGAATTGATGGGATGGTACCTTGCTTGTTTCCGGAGAGTAACTTACTTTATTGCCCCCCACGTATTCTCACGCAGTTTGCAACTCCTTTTTGACAAAGTTTACTTATGTATATGCGAGGTTATTTGTGCTGGGATTGTTGTATATCTGTTTCTGAGGCGGTTGGAGAATTACCAACGTAGAGTTTGTCCCAACTCAGTCCTTATTATGTAGTTTAGTAATTGTTTTGATGAACTGTCCAACAAGAGAGCAGACTTCCGTTCATAGTTTTACAATATCACACGTATTTTTATTAGCAACTTTTCAAACTTTGTCCCAAATTATATACTCTTCTATACTTTGATTGTCAGAGTTTGATGAAGTATTATCCCTTTTAACCATGTTTTTTTTTAACTACTGAACCGTTATCCTCATCTAGGTAAGGTTCGTACATACATTACGTCACGGTCTTGGGGGTAGGGGAGCAGGCGAAACGTGTTGATTCGTGATGAGGGGGGGGAGTATTTTAGAATGCATGACATTTTATTTGATATATCTTAAATGTTAAAAATTGCCTCAATTAAAGCAAATTTTTTACAATGAATGCAAAATTCTTGAAATTTCTTACGCACCATTTTCTCCGTGCGGCACTTTATAAACCTCTTAAGTATACAGGGAATTTCGTCCTAATTTGTTTTAATTGCTGTTTTGCATTTGTTATGATGGGAGGCGGGTTTGGTATATCGTGACAAAGCGTGACACGGGGGTATGGGGGGGGGGAGGTAAAGGTCCTCTAAGGTCGCATAATGTAATTCATGAACGATTCCTCAGAGAAGTTTTGGTAGTATTTCAACCAAATATTAAATAACCTCTATCTCCTCGACGTATGCAACCTCTGAAAAACGCAGAGTAACCACAGGAATTTTCAAAATTATTATTGGGGCTTAAAACAAAGAGTATAGTATTCGTAATAAATTAGCTAAACCAACGTGACTTCACGCAAACAGGACTTGATAAGGTGCGATGTTCTCACCTTGCTAGTCGATACACAACCGGGTTGGCAACTCCAGCGGCTCAGATGTGAGTGAGAAACGAGTCCATCTATTTGTTGCGGGTAGACATCTCAGTCAAGGAGAATAAAAACGTAAAAAACAAGACGAAGAGTTAAACAGCATATGAAATAAAAACATGAATGTTTATGAACTAAAATCAACATATTTACGACAAAATACACTTTTTGGCAAATGTCTTAACTCGGAGAAAGCAGTTGTACTATACTTTTGTTTTAAATAAAACATTTAAAATTTTTGGAAGTTGACTTGACTTTTTAGAGAAAGTTCATTTCATACGACATTCACATCAGTATTAACTGAACATTGAAAATTTTCTCAGAAACGGTTTGATAACAATTTGGTACGTGAAAAATGATTCTACAAAAGGAAAACGCCTACATTCTTTGTGATAAAATAAAGCATGTCAA
Organism: Laupala kohalensis; assembly: GCA_002313205.1. Lineage (NCBI taxonomy): Eukaryota > Metazoa > Arthropoda > Insecta > Orthoptera > Trigonidiidae > Laupala > Laupala kohalensis. The sequence continues at coordinate 755,248 of NNCF01128375.1, forward strand.
AACGTGACACGAGGACTTAACATTTTGAATCATATGCTATTGAACGCCAGTACATTGATTTAAAAGTTTTTATACCCTCCATAAATATAAATAAATAAAATAATTCGTTCAAAATACTACGATTAAAAATTAATACATTTTACAAACAATCAGTTCTGGCCTCTTCTTCATAAAAACACTTTTAAGTTGCCTGATGCAAAATGCATAAGTACGAAACGCCGTGAATGCAGCGTAATAGTACCGCTGACAGCAGAGATCAACGCAAGTTTAGTCTTCCTTGAGTTTACATAACTACATAGAAATAACCTTGTAACCGTTACCACGTCACCTCATCTTACCGTATAATAGCATTAAATCAAGGCCGTTCCAATAATGATGAATGGTTGCAGTGAGGGGATGAAACCTGGCGCCATCAACGCCATTTGCGTATCGAGAGGAGATGTTGCGATGGGGGCCGATTGAAGTGTCTATTCAGACTTCGAACCTCTCTTCAAATTCTATCACCCCGACGAGCACGGAAATCGGAGCAATCGACTCCTGCTTCAGAGAGCAATCCTGTGTCTCCTGGAGACTGCGATGCTCTAATTAGATTGAATGGGATCGCAACTTCCTCAGAATTCCAGAGGTGCTCGGGCTTTTTCGAATGCAGGTGTAAACCAAAGAATGTAACGAAATACTTGATGATAGTGTTAGTGCAATCATGAATGAATCTCTCCTATCAAATTCGCTATCATTTCGACTTCATGGCTGTAATCATTGATAAAAATTTAAGAAATGATTGAATTAAAAAAAGAAAAATAAACAGGAAAATTCGCCGAATGGAAACAATAATTAGTTACTTCTGGTAAGGAGTAAACGAAATTATAATTAAACTTGGTATTTTTAGACATTTCGTTTCCATTTTTTGTTGTACTTTCGTGCGAGAGCTCTTCCGGTCAAATATCGACCATCTTTAGGCACTGACAATATAGCAGTTAAGTGTTTGAGGAAATAAATAATAAGTCGATTTCTTTGAATTCGTCTTAGTCCGAGGAAATTTTGAGTTACTTTACAAAGATGAACGTTTTGGAACACGTAAATATCTCGAAATAAAGTTCCGTTCCTTAGAACAGACAGGATTTTCATTACAATATTATGTAGATAACTACGGAGAGCACTAATAATTTCTCAATCACGTGAGTTCACAGATTAAATGAGAGATCAAAACGTTACAATTCCATACACATATACAACACACACATTTCACACACACACACACATATATATATATATATATATATATATATATANGAATTTTTGCGAAGTCTCATCTATATAAATAAAAATGAAATGCTGTTCGTTGGTAAGTGCATCACTTGAAAACGGTTGGACCGATTTGGCATGAATTCATGACCATAACTCCGATTTTTCGTTTGATTTTCACAATTCCTTTGTTTTGATTGTTTACTTGAACATCGATCTTACAATCGAAATGTGAATAAAACACCATGAAATTCATTGTGATTTCAAATTTAATGGAAAATAATAAATCGTTTGGATGACATGAAATTCTGACTTAATTCAATTGTTACTTAAATTTTAGAACAAAACCGCATGGTTCCAAGTCGATCACATTCCAGGCACGTCACACATTTCCAGCATTTCAGCAGTGTACTGCTGATAGAATTCATTTCGCATGTAAAATTTCTCATTGGCGTACTCCTGAATGTTCATCTCCTCAAATTGTATATCCATGGCCACAATCGTTCATGGATACAATTATCATTCAGAAATACGTTTTTTTCTTTTAATTTTTGGTTGTTTACACATTTAAAGTAGCTTTTCGCAAATTCACAAAACGTTTACAAACAAGATTATTGAAATTTGGAAATTTGTCTACATTTCAATAAATTTGTTTGATTTATAGAATATTACGAACAATGAAAAACAGTTTTCTTTGTTTTCACCTTTCAAATATGTATAAATTTATTTGTGATCGTTTTGTGAATTTGTGAAAATATATTTTAAATGTGTTAACAAAGTAAAAATCTGTTCAGAGCTCTTCACAGAAAATACATGTATTATTCTACCATAGAAGGTCGTACGTTTTTAATTATTTATTTAAACCTAAAGAAATTCTCTCAAGTAAAACATAATTATTTTGAAGTTAAAGCGTAGATGATTGTTGAACGCTCGAGTAGAGTTTGAAGTAGAAATACTGCAAAACCTTTCAATTCCTGTAAAAAAAACACACTGCCGAAAAGAGGAATAACCGTATTTTGAATGAAGAGAATTCGAAGATTCTATATCAGTCAAAGTAATCAAAGGAAAATAATCAACAATATCCAAAGTATTGGACTTTATTTCTTACTCTTTAGAAGAAAAACGTACTCACATATTTCGAGTCTCGTAAAACTTTTAAATTAATATAAAATGTAGGGAAAGGTGTGGAATGAAATTACGAGTCCCATTTCCATTCATTGGATATCACATCATCCTAGAATATAAGAAAAACACAATTTTCTAAAATTCTTCGAAGGTATAAGGAACTGGGTCAGTATTTTCAGCCCTTCCTTAAAAATTGAAACTTTCATTTCTGTGGAATCACTGTTTTAATATTTGATGAGACTGGCTCTGCACATCATTCACGAGGAAAATCTTAATTCTCCCTTCAATGAAGCGTGACAAAAATTACGATATTGATTTTTCATTAGCGAGAGCTTTCTCGTCGCGGAATCGCTGCAACTTCATCAAAATCGCTTGGCTTCCCGGCAAGCAGCGTCCCGAGCGGCCGTCGGACCGCGCGCGCGTCAAATATTCCGGATATGCCGTGGCCAACAATTTCTCCTTCTCTTCCCGCCTTTCCCCGCTCCACACTCCAGGTTGCCGGCGCCTGTCGAGGGACGGCCCTCCGCAATCCCCCCTCCATTACTTATTTACGCCTCTGCCATGTCGTTTCATCCGGTCGCCTGAGACAGACGCGGCTGACAACCAACTTGGAGACAAGTTTGCTCGCCTGCCGGCCGGTCGGCCTCTGCGCTGAGGACATTGGATCGCCTTGCCTCATCGCGCTGCCTGTCCTCAATCATCTTCAGGGACACCTTTTCACCTTTTTCTTCTTTTACTTTCTCATATACGTAGTATATAGAAAGTATTGTAATTGTAAAAAAATTCGAAAACGAGATTTTTGCCGAAATATTCGTTTTGGAGACCCCTGATTCCGAAAAAGTTGTTTTTGGCTGGACATCCATCCGGTCCGTCCGTCCGTCCGTCCGTCTGTGCGCAGCACTTCTGAACGAATGGTAATTTTTTTTCATTTTTGTATTTAGGATAGAATTTACTTGTGACCTATGCACGTGCTTTCAATTTTCTTTTTATTTGAACACAAAGGGCACTTCACATCAAGGTCAAAGTACATTTTTGAATATTTTTCAAAAACTGGTGCAACGATTTTGCTTAAATTTTCTGTACTTAAAGTACAATTAGTATGCATTACATTCGCATTACCGGTATTTCGCTTGAAAGTTTGGTATAGACGCAGTAAAATAATTTCTCTCTGCTACATTCACGAATTTGTTTACTATTTCAAGAAACTTGAATATTACTTGAATATTACATGGATGAAACAGAAGTAGAGTAAATTAATATTCTGAATATTTATTTTACTTTCAAATCTCTCATGTTTATGGCGCGTTTTCAGTTTTCCAATGGTGTGAATCCAATGAGTATATGTTTGAAGATGTGTCATTTTAATATGTTACTTTTAAAAGGAGAACAGTGGAATGTCTGCATCTTATGTTTCTCTTGGTTTCGTGAATCTTCCACCCACGCAACCCCTACGCACATGTCATAACCTCCCATCCAATGACGCTGCATCATTATGCTGTGTAAGCTTACGTATCAGATGTGTCCACTGCACCTTTTTCCATGATTTCTTGTTAATTGGTGCAAGATGTGTGTTATATTTAATGTTTGTGTACATTATTTGATGCGTGAGGATGTTATTTTATATTATTTCTTATCGTTTGAAGAATTTCCTTGGCTACGTTTTTTTAGGTAATGCTTGATAAATCTTTTTTATATACTTCATGATTTTTTTAATTCAATGCTTTATAGCAGTTTCAGTCGTTAAAAATAATATAATTGTTAAAAATATATTTTAACACTTACAGAATTCTTTGACGAGGTAGATAAGGAGCGTTACGAAATAACAGGAAGTAAATAAAACATACAGTATCCCCTATTTAACCGAAATAATTAATAGATACGATTAGTGTTTATTAATATAATTTTGAAATTTCAAATTGTATAAAAATTAACACTTTAGTTCCTAATTAAATTTTATAAGAATATTTATGGTCTGCTGGTTTTGTTCTCGCGTTAATAATATCATATTTATCTTTATATTTATTAATAAATATATCTTTTGAAATAGAATAAATCTTGCTGATCTTATCTCTCCCCCCCCCCAAAAAAAAAGCAGAATTTGCATATTAGAGATTGTTTTATATTAGTACTAGTAAAATATTTCTTTAATAAACTTTTTAAATTGGGTAAAATGAAGACGATCAAAATATAGAGTAACATGTGAAAATAATCCCTCTGCTAATAGAATGCTTTAATGCTGTTCTCTAGTCCAGTCTGAGAAACGTATATGAGAAAGTATGTGCAATGGTTTTACACCACTAGTTTATTTTCCTCCACTTTTCAGTGGGACTCTGCTGTATATTAATGTTAATTCTTGAAATTTTGTACCATGACGTCACATGGTTGAAAAATCCGAATCGCCGACCATGCGAAGACAGAAATGTTCGAAAAATTAATGCACCGTACTTAGTATTATGTTTTGTAAGTGTTTATTATAGTATTTTGTTCACAATGTACTTCTATAAAATCATTAAACGTATTTTATAAGAAATCATTCGTGAAAGAATGTAAAAATATTTGATCCAAGTTATTTCAAGACGTGTTGGAAATTAAAATTGCACCGTCGGATAGACGCATTTGGATAGGATGCTACCCTTCCTTCGGATTCTCTGCGTTGTCTGCCCGTTCCTTCGTCTCACCAGCCCTCGCATCAAGCGCTGGCCCTTGTCACCCTTCCTGAATTCACCGCAACCCGCCACCCAACTGACACTCACCGCATACGACCAGCGCGGTTGCAGGTGCTCACTATTTCATGATTGGGCTGCAGTCGAGTTCCCAGCGCGATGTCACTGGTCCACGCTGTCGTTTCTGACGTTTCTCTTTCGAGGTGCGTGGGAAGGAACCCGTCATTACAGAACGAGGTTACACTGCGAAGAAAAATGCCACGATCCTACAGTAGGCGTGGTAAAGCTAAGTTGAGGCAACCTTCTATTCTGGGATGATCCTACTTCCTTTATGAAAAATATGTTAATCGATATTTTTACTAGCTGTTCAACTAGCTTACAATGTCCTCCTCAAATTTACATACTCCAAACAGATGCCCGCACGATACCTACAGAGGATCCCACCATCTCATCTCTTCAAACATCCTCTCTGCCAAAATTTTGTCGCGGGGGAGACCGCCTCGACACAACATCAGTGCGAAATCTGAAATAAATTTTAGTCTTTTAATTTGTCCAAAATATTTACAGCTTATAGTGTACAAAATATATGAAATATTTTCATCTCCGAAGAACTTGAGTATTAGTAATGATTACTCACATACTTTTCAATGTGCAGTTTCTTTGACTTAATAATTTACTTAAGAACAAAATAAGTGTTCCAATACAAAATGACTGAAGTCTTCTTTACAATTTTGAACCAAACATTCCTGATTTGAAAAAGATATATAGTTATTGTTCAAACGAGTTTAGAAGAGACATATGTGTACCCATGTTGCTTTTTACCTTTTTCCTCCTAAAATGATAAATAGTAAACTGTAAGCAAGTTGAAAATGCTTTAATACTAAAATAACTATTTTATCAATAATAATTTATTCAGTCAACCAATCGTTGCTTCGTAATACAGTTCTGCAAATGTACGGTAACTCGAAAGACGTCTTGTAAGTTATAAGTTACTTAAGTTATATAAGTTACTTACTGCATTGGAGGGAGAGCATTTCAAAGAAATTAATGTATTCCTACCTGATTACTTTCAGTGAAGTCTCGAATGTGTTGCATTTCCATGGACTGAATAACTCACGAAAACAATTTCAACTTCCTTTTATTTCTCTAGATTTATTCAGGCGTGCCACATTGCATGGTCCTTCAGGGAGGAATTCTGAAGATTACTCTGTCCGACTGGCTAACTGGGAGAGAAAAACAATGCCATACAGGTTTCTTCTCAACCATTCTGTTATCGGGGATTTTAATAAAGAGAATGAAAATAGTGTTAGGAGTCCCGCGATACATTTCTTCCCTATTCGCTTGGGAAATATGCAGTTCAGAATACATATTCAATAACACCATCTTTACTGATTTTCTTTTTACATTGTATAAGTACCACGTGTATATAAAATTAACTACATAAAGCTTAGTTTTTCTAACAAACGCAAATATCCTCCATTATTGTCCCTGATATTTTATTTCTGAAATAAGCGTAATTATGTTTAAGGAAAAATGTATGAGTTCCATATCTGTATTGCTGCGTGTGTGCAAAGTTTCCCTCATTCTTAATTTAATTGAAAGAAAAACAGTCATTTGTTGTAGTTTATTTGTCACTTACTTACTTAAAAATGTTAGATTGTTTCTTTTTTGAGGTAAACATTCGCAATTCCGATTAATTTGTGTGGTTTACCGCCAACTATTTAGCTCAGGAATTATTTATACTCAGGAATTATTTATAATCAGGAATGAACTTACAGAGCTATCCAGTATCCTTTGTAGGATATGGGTAATCACATTATTTCTACAGTTATTACTATCAGGAGATTAGAAGCCAATGAACATGAAAAACCCACATACGTTTGACAGTCTGCAGCATTGACTAGTATATATTCAAGTAAGATAGATAATGCGGTTTGGGACTACTTTAAAGAAATAAACACAAAACTGAATGAGAGTTTTTGTTCCAGTGGAAAGTTGATGTTTATAATATTTTTTAATTTATTTCTCAAAGAATACAAAATTTTGCGAGAAAAAACATGCATAAAATGATGCCATGGATACTTGATGCCATGGAACTGTCGCCAACGCAACGGATTCTATCATCAAGTAAAGAAAGCAAAAAAATATCAGACCGCAATGATGACGTCGATTTATTTTCTGAAAAGTATGATGATTGACATATTGCCATCACCTGCTTAAAAATACGAAAAGTTAAATTTTCAAATTGTATTGTCTTTGTGACAAATATGACAGACGATCTGATCATGAGTGTCACGTTCCGATATACTACAACCGTAAGGTCATTGCAAAATTCAAAGAAGAGAACAAAAAACCATATACTGGAAAATTTCTTTCGTGAACCGATAAAAAGTTTCTTGAAATGAGTAACCTGCAGTAGTACTAAAAACTATTCCTCGTGAATATTTAAGAATAAAATAAAAGAGATGAATACCTGGATAAGTAGTATGGAGGTAGTTATTCTTCCTTTCGTATTCATCTTTTTCTTTTTCCTTTAAATTTAAGGTAATTGTTTGTCCTTGTCGGGTTTTTGTATTGTTGTTTTGGTGCAAATGCATCTTTTCATCTGTATCTGTCTCCGGATTATTTTTCCCTAAAGCAGCGCAAATTAATAGATTAAATGTAGAGTTGGGAGTGGACCGTTCCCCAATCCTCTTCCAAGCCGCAAGTTATTCGCGCAACACACCTACGCTCTTCCGGTGCGAAACAACGTCTTCACAGTTTTAGTTCATGCGAGTTCTCTATCGAAGCATTTGCAGGACCTATGCCTCATTGCAATAGAGGCGCCACTTCCCTAATTGCGCTTCCTTTGGACAGCGCGTGCGGTCCGAGCGCCGAATCAAGACAGGTCCTTCGTGTGAAGGTGAACCCCATCCTACCGTTTTCCCCCACCCCTTGCATTGCACATGTACCCCCACCACATCAGCTCCCGCCGAACATTCACTTCCCGTGAAATATTGCTTCGGGAAAAGTAAAAATGCAGCTGTTATAATTTGCAAAGAGCTCGTTCTACGGTTCTCCATCCTTCAATTTAATTAATTAATAACGCGACGCAGCGCTGCGAAGGCCGCCGCAACTTTTAAAAGCCGCGGGAACTCCAATGTTTTTTTCCCTCAGTGACATGGGGTGGCGGCTTCACTTACTCTGGCGGATTGGAAAGCGCCTGGCGGGAGAGAGGGGGGGGGGGGACGAGCTTGTGGGCGAATGAAGGGGTGGAAGGGGAGAGGCGTCCGACGGAGAGGACAGGAGTCCGCTTCTTCGCTGCGAGCTACCGCTACTGTCTCATTCCTCCAATGAATTCAACTGAACGAAACCTTTGTCGATAAATAATGTTGTACCTCTCGAGTAAACAATGTCAGTCACCGCTTCTAGAAAAGACGCCCATTCGTTCACGGTGAACATGGTCGCGATGGAATTTGAAGATGTTGGTGAGCGTGGTGGAAGATTGAGTTCGAATGAAGTATGAGGATGAAACCCAATGAATATCAATGTTGAGCGTAACTAACTTTCCCTCCATTTGATGAATTCACGTGTGATGGTTTCATACGTGCCGCGATGCCAGACACCATCGCCCGAGGAACAAAGGACTGTTCGCTGGAGGGTATAAAAACGCAGCTTTCATTCGCGCGAATACCTCCCCCACTCACACCTCTTCCACCCCCACCCCCCACCCAACCATCCTTTGCCCGCATACCTGACGCTCGCACTCCAAACGAGGCAGTGGGGAGTGCACGGCCTCTCACGGGCTTCACATTCCTGCTGTGGGGACGGGTCTCGGGGTGGCCCGTCATCGCCGCTAATCCCCGGCCAAATCGATGTGTCAGCGGCCACGCCTCTCCCCGCTGCACCCGGAGGTAGACCGCTCCGTTATTCGCGACTCGTCGTCGTCGCGGGGAGGTGAAGCGTTATCTGCTCGCGCTGCTGCGCCCCCCCCTCGATTCGCTTGCGGTTCCATTCGCAACTAGTCATTGCAACGGTGAAGCACGAGATAACCGAGGAGTCGAAGCGCGGCACGCTCATATCGATTTGTGACATCGATTGCCGCGGACTCGCGCTTCCACCTTGCACTTGCAAACGCTAGGCGACTTCTTTCAAACAGTTGACCGCTAAATTTCCCACAGTTCTCCATTTGATCGCACCCGATTAGCATTCAGTGTTTTTTCTCTGTGGGTCATTCTTCGCGAAAGCGCGTCATTATTTATATTCCATGTACTCTCTTTCACAAAGAATATGCTCCGATTATAATTAATGTAGCGGAAGGAAAACAGATAGGATATGTTACCAGGAATCATAAGGTTCTGGACTGACATTTGTGGGGAAGAAAGCTAGTAGTATCCCAGAGTGGAATCGTGATTTTATCACTTAAGTAGGAAACGAAAGAAGACGCTATCCAAGTCAGTTCCTACTTTATACTCGTTTAGTTAAAAGCGATAAGGAAATAAGGTATTTCAAGATGGATGTAAACTCGTCGGTTTCTTCGTTGGGAACGTACTTTCAGCTTTCGTACATTTGCCGAATGAAGTACACGCATACTTGATGTGCATGACTAAGTTTGATACCTAGAAAACTCTGAAAGGGGATGGCGTTTTCACGAACTTTCAGTAGGTCTAATCTCTAATATATGTAGGCAATTTTTAACCAGTAACTAAAAGTAAGATTGTTTTTCATTCTATCAAGAATTACCACGTGTCCCTTAGTCTTTTCTCAGCGAATCACAAAATTTACAAAATAAATTGAACGTTGATTCTGACATTTCCAACATTGCAAGAAATGAACATGTCAATTCGTTTTGACAAGTGCAAGGACCAAGAACGCCGGAAAAAGAATTGGGTGGAAGCATAATGAATTTTTTATCTAGATATACGATATGTTTTTTCATCTTTTATCAAAAGATATTGTTCTGATAAGAATACATGGGAGTCGGCCGTACAGATGTATGTTCTAAGGTTAAATAAATAAGAGAGAAAACACAAAATACGATGAGAAAAGTTTAAACTTACCTTTATACCTCGATCGGTATATATTCTCATTGCGTATTTAGACATAGTAATTTCTTGTATCATCGAGTAATGCTTCGAAAACGTATTTTAAATAATTGAAAAACTTCGGGAACATGCTTTGTGTGATATTCATTCGGAGTATTAATGATTTAACATACATAAAGAATCACTGAAAAAATATTAAAATGAGAACAGGATACGATTTACATTTTGCTCATTTTATTATCTTATTTTGCATTAAATTTGAGCATTAATCAGTATGTCGCAGTACGAAACTGGGTTATACGCGGTGCACAGGAAAATCGACAGATTTTATCATGTAAATTTTTACACTATTATTTCACTGACTCCCAAAATTATTGAACGCATGCCCGTAAATGATATTGTGAGGATTACTGAAAAATAACTTGTGTTAGAATGTTTAAATATGTTAAATACTCCAATTATATTTGAAATGTGTCGTTACCAGCTTAATGATTTTTTGGTCACTTTATGAGATCTTCGTAATAGGATTGGTGTTTAATGAAATCACTAATATTTGTTTACAAATAAGCCGGTAACACGCCTGAATATACATCAAATCACATTTAATATACTCAAAGACCCTTTTCAAACGCCATTTCATGTAAAACCAACGAAAATCACCGCGATTTACGTGTTATGGAAAGGAAAAGACTGAGTACGAAAGCTGAAAGAAATACTTTTTGTGCATCCTTTTATCAGATCATATCCTCTATTATAGTTAGAACGCGGAATGAATGAAGGATATTTAAAATGAATTGTTTATAGAATGAAATAAATGGTGACATGGCTTAGGCAAATATGCCAATAGAAAAGTACAGGAATATCAGGATGCTTCATGAGTTAGATAAAGGTGGTATTGTGATAGCAGCTGCAACCTCACGCATAATATCCCAACCGACCCAGACCCCACCGGAAATAAGTTGACAAGTGCGCAACGGACCCAAACGACGTGTCTGTATGGAGTTAATCGCAGTCTATTGGTCCGAGTCACGTCAAAAGAGTGGTGCAACACAACAGTGGATTTCAATAAAGGCACATTTATATTATGTCGAAATTAAATAATGCACAATCATGCTGGATAATTAGGTACAATCAGGAATTAATATTTATTTTGAAAAATAAAATTTTTCAAAAGTGTACTTTTATTTCATAAAGAACTTTAAATAAATGCTTAATCTACTAGTTTCGAACTTAAGAGTTGGTAGAATTTGAAGGTGGCAGTGTCATTAGTAGTATTGTAATTATTTATCTCATGTATTGAGTGATTTTAAAAGTTGCGACTTATTAGCAATATTATTGAATGAATAATTTTGAAAGATTTCATAACAGTACTTACTTCACTAACTGTTCTCTTATAACTTACAAGATGCGACTAATTTTTTGTTCTTATTTTAGGGGGATGCGTTTCTTACATTTGCTTGACCGGGGCACAAAATGTTAAATCTGTCACTACCTTTGATCAGAATTGATGGGGTACTTGCTTCCGGAGGGTAAAATTGTTAAGTGTAATCCACGTGGTTGTACGTAACATGCAACTGATTGATAGAATGATAAATTAAACGTCGTTGGTTTGTTGTTCATAGTTTTAATGTTAGAAAGCTTTTTCGGCTTCACAGCAGCCATCGTCAGTAACATACACTGAGTATTCACGAAATATTTTTGGCAAGTGCCAAAATTTTTGCATTTGCCAAAACTTTTTCCTGATTACTCAGTGTATGTTACTGACGATGGCTGCTATGAAAAACTACGTATTTAAATAGAAGGAAAAAATGTGTCATTCCTTTTCCAATTATTTTTCGGCAAGAGAATATTGAATTTTTAAACCTTTGCCTCCGAACCATATTACTACCACCTTATTGTAATATGGCCCTCCTTTTTCTGTTATCGAAAAAGCTGATATTTTATTGAACAATTAGATAAATGGTAATAATGTGAGTCGAGAGTAAGTTGTTTTCAATGACTATTCAGATTTCAATAGTTCAGAAATGAAATAAGCAGTTATCTTTCGAATATTGATGTTACCAATCAAATAATAGAATAGGAAGAGAGAACACAAATTGGAATTCTGCTTAGCAATCGTTCACTAAGCGTTCCACATTCTTTCATCTCGAAGAGAAAGTAACGTTTCCGACACATTGTTAATATTGCTCTCATGGGCCATAAAACATACTTACCAACATTTTTAACAAAACCTTTTTAACAAGTTTTTGATCAACGCTACACGAAAACCACAATCACCAGTCAATTTCACGATAAAACTGATTAATAAACAGTATAGTCAATGAGAAAGTATTTTAATATACTACAGAGAAAAAATTCCGACATCAAGCTATTTCGATAAGGTGACTACAGCAACTCACATCCTACTGTTCACTTGGCAACTAGGTGCATGGAAGAGCTCTGAATTTATGGTTTCCCTTATGTTATCAATCATAAGCTCTTTCTAAAGTGAATTTGAGTAACATCGGTCGGTTTCCGGATATATTAACGGCTAGAGGTGGAAATGGGCCATTATACCAATTGGTCCATTATATCCTCCGACATCTTACAAACACGTACACATAACCCGAATTCCACATTTAAAACGAATATATAACATAAAACACACACGAAAAAACAATCAAAGTTAAAAAAACACGAACAAATACATAACATAACCAAGATAAAAAACAATAATTAATGTGGTAATTAATTAAATTAAAATAACAAAGTGTATGAAAAATTAAATATGTATGTATGATATGGTATACTTAATTTAATTATAGTATGTTTACAAATGGACGTAAATGACACGTCCATGAAAATTCAGTTTCAATAAATTAGGAAAATAAAACGACCATACCCAATCAAAAGTTCCAAAGAAAAATCTGTAATGTATATCTAAGTCTCAAATAAAGTGATCGGAAAAAATAATATAAATATTTTAAAACACGAGACAAGGACAGGGAGAGAACATTCAAAGAAAAATATCAGTTGCTGATTCCCTTAGATTTTCTCACATCTACAGGCGGGGATGAGTTACTCCTTTTATTCTGATGAACGCACAGCAGTCCGTAGATTTTCATATTACTATCCAACGTACCCTTTTCTCTCAAGTCTTCGTTATGACATTACTAAGGCAATCCGACAAATCAAGCTTGAGATTGCCAGCATTTAGGAATTTCTTTCAAACATATCCTTCGTATATCATAATTAGCCTATTGCCAGACAAAGTTTCATCAAAACCTTTGACTAAATTGACGCGTTTTTTCCAGCAACTTTTGTGCATATGGAATTCTGAAAGAAAGCAATATCGTGGAAACTGCGCACCGTTGTCGTCCCGATGGAAACAGAGTGCTCTGCTCGCTTCCGTCTCGATCAACGAAAAATGATCCTGAGTCAAAAATCAGAACGAAAAGAATCCCTTAAACTATCTTTTCTATATATTTATTATCTTTTCTATCCTTTGCATGCAGTAGACTAATGTGGATGATTCTATTAGTCCAAAATTATTACAGAAAATTAAAAATTTTTGTTATATATTCGTTTTAAATGTTAACATTTATCCCTCACAGAACATTTGTTTTATGACATTGTAGTAAGGAACTAAATTCAAAACAGGAACAATTACTGTTTTATTGTAAGTATAAACGGGGATATATAACACTAGAGCCAGGTGGTGATCAATTCCAAATAAGGTGTAACACTTGCGACTGACAGTCACAAGTTACCCTTGAGAGGTCATATTAACTGCACACGGCCGAAAGTAAATTATAAGTGAAGGCAAGATCGTAATGATACAAAGTGTAAATATTATTTTATATTTCCTGTAATAATACTAATCCTGTAATGATAATAATTCCAGAAGTAATACATCTGGGGATGTAGCTGAAAGAACATTGTTATACATAGTTACAGACCGTGGAGAAAATCCTCAGGGTGTTTTTCTTGACTTATCCAAAGCATTCGATGTCATCGATCACGAAATTCTCCTTTCCAAATTGCATTCTTTAGGCATTCGTGGACTACCACATCAATAGCTAACTTCTTATTTAAAAGATAGATATCAACAGGTCGAAATATCCTATACTAAAAATAAAATACTTCAGCGATGTCTTTCAGAAACAAAACCACTTACTTGCGGAGTACCCTAAGGATCAATTCTCGGCCCTATACTCTTTTTATTGTATGTGAACGACATGTCATCATCCACATCAGATTGCAAAATGGTTCTTTTTGCTGATGACACTAATTTACTATGTAAACACGCCAATGCTCAAAAAGTTTTGTCTAACCTTTCGACTTGGTTCCATGCAAATCGTCTCATTGTAAACACTGACAAAACAGTGTCTATGTCATTTAACAATAGTATCACAAAGTCTTTACCCCAGGTTTCTATTTCTTTAAACGGAACACAATTAAAAACTATTACGAATACAAAATTCTTAGGTCTCCATATTCAAGACAACCTCAAATGGTATTGTCACGTTGACAATTTTAATTCCCAATTAAGCAAATTCTGTTACGCATTCCGAAACTTAGTTAACGCAGTTAGTCCACCTATTTCCCGTTGCGTACATTTTGCAAAAACTTACTCCCATTTACTTTACGGCATTACCTTCTGGGGTAATTCCGGTCAGAGTATTCAAACTTTCAGAATTCAGAAGAGGATAGTTCGGATAATTTGTAAATCTCACCCCCGAAACTCTTGTAAACCTTTATTCAAGGAATTAAATATCTTAACACTTCCCTGCATTTATATTTACGAAACGGTCGTGTTTGTTACGACCGAATTACTGAAGTGCCACCCTTGCTTTATGCGAAACAGTCTCGTTCACGAACACAATACTCTTTGCCAAAAAGAACCGCATCATTCGGGAATCGTTCTATATAATTCCCTGCCCAAAAATATAAAAGACATTATGAAATTGAATATCTTCAAATCGGTGGTTAAAAACTACCTCCTGCACCAGTGCTTCTACACTGTAAAAGAATTTATTGATTTTAATAAAAGTTAAATTCGTCTTGTACTTTATCACGCCATTGCTGTAGTACTTTTTAAACAACTTATAACAATTTCAAAAACTATTTTCTTGCATGATTGTGTTGTCTTATGGCTCATATTAATTTAGTTTTATGTGTACTCAACNGTACATAAATTCTGTAGCCCCATCCTGGCCCGGGTTTTTCTCCGTTTTTCCTTCGGGTAGAGACGGATTTCTTATACAGGTTCTCTAGGCTTTGTCTAGGGGAGTGTTTATTGTAACAATAAATCGTGAATTTAGTGTTTTTTCAACTGTTATGATTTTTAAACACTATACTCAAAATAATCAATAGTTCGATAATAACTTGTACATGTAAATTTACAAACATATTTGCGTTAAATTACAAACATATTGACATTATATATGTATTATAGCTCGCAGCTAACTTTTTATCATATCTAGGAACTTATGGGAAAAAAATTGAATCCGCCTCTGCCTTAGGGCCCTTGATCAGAATTGATGGGATGTTCCCTTTCTTGCTTCCGGAGAGTAAATTAGTTCATTGTCCTCCACGTGGTCATACGCAGTTTGTACTGTTTTTTGACAATAAATTTATTATTAGTTTATATTATGCTCATTATTTAGTACTAATTAATTACTTTTTAATTACCTCAAAACGAAATTAATTAACATAAACATTAAATAAATAAAAGTGGTTTATTCTGCTTCTGATGGTAGCTAACACACCACCCAAATAGAAAAATTGCATCATCGAAATTTAAATATAAATCTGTACCACGTCTTTCGTACTACATTGCAAAAAAGTTATATAAACAGAAACCACTACTTTACTGAATGTTTCAAAAGTAGTTTGTTAAACTGTTATGTAACATAACATAGAATACAAATTAATTATCAACCTTCTGATTATTTTATACCTTCATTCGACCTTTAAGCTGGCCTGAAAACTGTTATTAATGTACATAATTTATTATCACTGACCCACTAGTGGATAGAGGCGGAGACAGGTTATTGGTAGGCACAAGTGAGGGGGTGCACCACAGCAGGTTGTAAGTCCAGCCCAGGTTCAAGTAAACTATGCCCTTTTTAGGGAATATACGCTACCACACAAAATCATTTGACTATCAGGCGCAAGTGGTATATCACCTCCTAAATATCACGTATTTAAAGAGATTATTTTGATAAAACATTATTTTCATGAAATCCGCTTCAGTATCTGAAATAAAAACATTTCAAAATTATAAAAGAATACATGTTTCAGGGAAAGATAGTATTATTTTATTACTATAATGTGGGTTCATCGATTGGCAGAAAAACCGATCTCATGAGCTAAGCCAATCTAATAATATTCTATTTTAATCTATTCTATTTCATTCAAGTCTATTCTATTCTTAACCGGTATCTCAGACGAACTATTAAGGCACACTTTCATGGTTGGAATAAAAAACATGACGAAAGTAAATTACGCAAGGAAACTAAATGGACGACAAAGTAATTTATTAATAGAACGTTCTTCACATTATAAAACATTTCCATATTCCGAATTGTGAGAAAATTGTAAAAAAAGTTCACATTACATTAAATAAACAAAATTTAATTTAGGAATTTCAAAATATTTATTCATATGGAAATCGAAAAATCATTGACTGATATTATCTGCCATCGCTCTACCACAAGTTGCTTGGCAGCGGGAAAAGCAAACGTCCACTAAAAGAGGGAACGTTGCGTTTAAAGCTAATCCCATAGATCGGAAGCACCAAAAAACGAAATATGGGATAAGCTGTGGAAACAGAAAACAAGCAGGATCGCAAAGCGAGGTGGGAGGGATTAAAAGGGAGGCACGGGTCAAACGGGGAGATGGACCTGTTCGCGGCTTTCACAGAAAGGAAAATACGGCAGGGAGAATTATCAGGAGGTTTTGCAAGAGGCCGATGAAAAGGAAGACAACTTCAAGGGAAAGGAGAATCCTTGGGAAAAAAGAAAGGAAGTTGACGCTGAAGCAAGAGGGAATATTGAAAAACGAAAATGTTGAGCCGGGTTTAAGAATCTGTGAAGGAGAGGAAGATGGAAAGTACATAGTGGTTGAGAAGCGAAGAAGGAAACCTGCGTATGCGAGAGGGAAAATAGGAAGCGAAAGGGTTTGCGTGGGACAAAGCGCCTCCCCCCTCTCTGCACTCGACAGAATCCCTTTTCCGATACGCAAACCCCTCTCCCCACCTCTCGCATGTAATCTGCAATATGCTACAGCATTACAAATTGCATATTTATCCCTCTTAATCTCTCAAATATACAGGCGATTTCTCCACTACGTTTGTTTCGCCTTCTCTCGGAACCAAAATAGTCTTCGATCACTCGCAAATTTTACCTGAAAAATCTCAATACCTTCACGCGATGTGTAGGTGTTCATGAAAAATCAACTGTACAATAATGAAATATGTTGTTTAAGCAGTAAGCGACTGACAGGAGTCTGTATAAAACTTTCTAATGAGATAGGAATCATCATAAGCCGATTGCCAAAAAGTGTGAAATCCTTGCACCGCTTCGCAACCTCATCCCATGCCTGATTAATGCATAATCCATTTACACAATATTGCTATTCCGCGGAGCATTGATGCCGGTAGTCGCGCCGGCAGGTTGCGAGTGTGGGAATGGGGCGAGGGGGCTCCATTACCAGAGACTGCCTGTCGCCTCGAAAGCGCCCTCATGCCACCACGACCGCCCACGCAGGCTAATTTGGCAGTCTGCTCCGCAAATACTCCGATAAGCCCGCGGAACGCCGATGTGCGGCTAATACTCCTCTGACTCTCCGTCTTCATTTCCTGTTGCGATAGCACGCTTCATACGAGAAGCTGTGACATTGTTCTCGTGCTTTCGGTCGCTGATACAGCAACCCAGGCACGTACGGGAATCCAATACTCGGGGAGGCACGAGTTGAGATGAAATTTGCTTTTTAGCGGTTCATAAAGAATTTTTCGATATTTTGTGTCTAACATACCTTATTAATGGAATTCATTAATAACATATTTACTTTTCACGGTACGGTATTGTAAGAAAAATAAGTATTTACACTACCTTTCTTCACAATTCTATTCCTAGCAGATCTTGTGTTCCCGTCTGAAGAAGGAGCGTGAAACCAATAACAGTTTCAATTTCTTTCATCTTGATAAGAAGGAAAGTCTGATGCTCGGGAATTGTACGATTTTCCATAACGCCAGTAAAACCATAATTTCCCTCTGATGCTTAATCTCGAAAATTTACAATTTTTACCGCCATCAATCCAAAAGCTTCTCTAGCGACTTCTTTCAATCCACAGTTCAATATCGTGGTTGATTTGTATATCTTGAAGTGATTTTGCGTGGTTTAATAGATGTAAATTTTTCAGTATTTATCAATTGGTTGAGATAATAAATATTTTCCATAACATTGATATAAGTAAAATTTAATTTTTTTCTATAAAGTTTCGTTCATATAACGCCAATGCAATGTGATCAAAATTACATCAATGAATGAAAATATAACTTTCTTCTCCTAAATGGAATCGTGTGCGAAAGAATCTGTCTTCCCCGAAAATACGAAATGATGTTTGTTTACCAGTCATCCATTCTCTCATTAATTACACAAATGTATTCTGTAACCCTGTTTTATTCGTATTAGATGCGCTTTTATCCTTTGCAAAATATTGGAACTTTCTAAATTATAGAACTGAGTGTGAGTTTAAATCTTTAAAATTGTAGTTCGCTAATCCTTTACCTGTTTGCAGATACATTCGATAATTTGTTTCTCTCATTACTTTCTTACGCTGAAACGAGAGAAGACATTCTCTCTGCGTGAAGCTGTGAGCTGCGAATTCATAGAAGAAAGTTTTGTACCCTCCTCTCAATTTGACTCTAGCAATGCACTTTTACTACCATCTTCACCTCCCTGGTCAATGTTAACCAACGCATATTAAATTTTCTCCCAACAAGAAAATATTTTTAAATCATTGATCATGAGGTTTTGAATATCTAAAAACCGGATACAATATTAAATTGTTTGATCTGTCCTCAGGATTTTCGGACGTCCGGTAACCCTAAATCAAGAGTACCGGGTGCGAATCGTTTGATATACAAAAACAACTTAGATCGCACAAAAACTTTAAATTATACGGCGGGTTTGAGAGATCTTTCGACTTTTTGCAGTTCCATCCCACCACATGGCTTTTTCTTTCGGGTATCCCTTTTAATGTACAAATCATTTCCTCCCAAGTATTAGACCGCTAAAACGTAAAATAAATACACAACGACGCTCTCTGGTGCACTCCACTTAAAAGAGTGATAATTCATGTTCCATTTCGAGAATCTTCGTCGAATAATCGGCGCTGTAATGATGACATAATTCATCAAGTGCAAAGAAAGTTTCGGAGGAGGGCCAAGAAGTTAGAAACGTTTCTTCTTTAGTGGAGATTTCAGAGAAGTGGGTCACATAAAACCGCTGGATGAACGAAGGGGAACAATTAATGTGGCGATAAATAGGTTTATGCTCCGAAGTCGGAAAAAAGTGGTATCCAAGATATTGCCACGTACTGACTTCAGGTCTTCGCTGATGTTATTACGTATACTCCTCAACCAGCATCATTCCTCACCTTTTTGTTTCTTCCATGTACTAATTCTATAGTTACGTTTCAGATTTTCTTCGTTCCGAAACGGAAAACATTGTCACCTAATGTAATAGATACTAATAGATAAATGTTTTTTCACAGCAAATTTAGTTTTCTTTAATAGTAAAACAAATACTTGAAGACGAGGTCCTTTTGTGTAATTTTTTTGACGCAAAGAAACACATTTTAAAATCATATTGCATTTTTTACTATTTAATTATTGTAAAAATGAGACAAAAGACACTACAGTACGTTTAAAAACATTAAATACAAAGCCCTCTCACAACTTTTTCAACACGTTTGGACTCCTCATAACTGCATTAATTTAGTACCCATACTAAGGTTTTGTAGTGTAGGTGATGTTCACTGAGTCACTCACCGAAGGAAACAAATCACAGGTGAAAAGAGATACTGTTCTACGAAGCTGCAACTGATAAGTTCTAGAGAGGTAATCGATATTTAAACCACCACTGCAGCGTAAACCATCATTCAAAATTTACCGCAAACAGCAACAATCAACTTAATTTCATTGGAATTAGAGAGTAATGTAATATCACTTGTAAGTTTCTTTTTCAGCATTGAGGTAATTAAAATATTTAATTTTAAGTGCTTTTATGAACGAAGGAGACAAATAAAAAGTTATTCTGTTTTTCAGTTGTAATGTAGAATTCTGGTACCAATGAAAATGTTGTTTGGATATTTGAGTTCCTTCATCCCAAAATCAATCACATTTCGCCAAAATAACTTCATTATGAAGATGAGAATAACTGCATTACACTTAACGCCTGTCGATGTATACGCAACGCCCTCTCTCCGCGTCAATCATTCATGTGTGCAGGCCAATGATAACACAATTACCGATTAAAAACGACATATTATTCGGTATTTGAAACATTATAAATGGTAATAACTTTTTTTTTTAATTTTCATATCATCTCAACTAGATATGAATTGTTTTAACAGCTTTACGCATTGCTTCCAGGTAATATTTCAAATAAACATGCTGAACATGTGTTAGAACTTGTCCAGAGGTTTATTCACATGATAATAAAATTTGAAAAATGTCCGGCTAACTAATGTGATAAATAATAAGAAATGATTTAATTACGAATATAAATTATTTATGATTATTTATGCCTGTCGTTAAATGTCTTTTTTAATATGATGTTTACCTTCCCATTTCTCTCATTTATCAGTCGTCACTAACGCCTTTACTTTTTCTTCGCATTTGTACTTTTTTATTTCTACTAGTATTACATGACGGAAGGAAAGAAATCATGAAAAGTAATCAGTATCTCTTCAGATCTTTACGAGTTGAGTCAATTACAAACTATTCTAAAAAGTTCGTGATGATTTTCGGTGTCGTATGTGTGAATGAGTAAAAAAATTGTTCGCTTGATTGTCATCATAGATAGAACAGCACCGAACATGAGAATTGGTTTTGATTTCGTTTGGAATTTTCTTTCTGGAGAGTTTATTCCGATACCATACACCT
This sequence comes from Laupala kohalensis, assembly GCA_002313205.1. Taxonomy (NCBI): domain Eukaryota; kingdom Metazoa; phylum Arthropoda; class Insecta; order Orthoptera; family Trigonidiidae; genus Laupala; species Laupala kohalensis. The sequence continues at coordinate 776,457 of NNCF01128375.1, forward strand.
CCCGTACACCACTTCCGATTTATGCGTTTAATGTATTTTAAAATTTGCATACAGATTACCTCAACACGTTTTCACACCTCACACCTATCATTAAAAATATGTAAATAATGTTTGTAAAATTATGACAATGTTTGACCAAATAGTGTTGGACCATTAATATTTATGTGAGATGGTCTCAATGTAGATTTCTTTAAAATTATTTCCTACAATGTTGTCATTTAAAAGTAGAACTGGGAAATTGAGTTGGGAGTATATTGATTTAAACACGCGTATTTTTAACCTCGATTTACACAAAATTGAAATTTTATAAAGGATAAATCTAAAAATAAAATATGTGAATACGTCATGCGTACTATAAATTACGAAGTGAATAATATCTCCATATTACAGAAGTAAATTATACCTACTATTTATATTATTTTTTATTCTTTAATAATTATTACAAACGATATTTAAATTTAGTTGGACAAAGTGTTGAGACACCCCACAGAATAGAAAATGACCCCTTGATGGATTAGGGTAAAACTAACATAAGGAAAATATGCTAATTATTACAAATGTTACATATCAGAAATGATAATAAAAAAATACTAATGGAAGTTGGATATCGGTGACGCGACACTAGTATTCATTTTTAAGAATAAATGAAAGATGCAGTGTTGTCTACAAGTAAAATATTTATTCAGATTGTACTTTCGCCAGCTTAGGTGGCAACTTCAACCTGACAATGCCAAGAATCAAAGGGCAAGTCTCATTTGTCCATTGATACTTGGTATTGTCATGCTGAAGATGCCAGATAAGCTGGCGAAAGTACTATCTGAATAAATATTTTACTAGTAGACAACACCGCATCTTTCATTTATTTTTATACTAATGAAAGTTTAAATTTACACACTGACACGGAAAAACTATAGAGAATTTTTAATACTTGTTTGACATGTTTGAGTAATTTCTGATTTTTCGTAATGACATTTTGTGATATTTTCATTTTATATCATGTTAAATTGTTATGATAATATTCGTTGTTACAATTTTGTACGCCTGCTAAAGGTTCAAATCTAGATTCGAAACTTTGTGTAAAAAGCACAATAAGAAAGTGGTATCGTCCGACGAAGGACGTATGATATATTTTACTTTTCCTGAAGTAAATTATTGTGCCTTATTTAGAGTGTTTTACGTTTTTAATGCGTTAATCAAATATATTCTTAAGTCAAAATTTCTCCCTATTAATACGGTTTACTCACGTATCGCACAATCAGTGCTAGATGGAGAAACAAACTTGCGTTGTATTTGTATACGTTATCTACATCAGTTCAAAGAAATGTTGTATGAAGGGAAAATTGCACACCTACTTTTCGATGAAACACTTTTTTATTCTTCAAACAGACATGTTTCCCTCGGCTCCATTTGGAAACGTTAAGTGGTATCTCAATACACCTTCTTTATTTATCCTCAACATGTTTAATTAAGAACTTGCAAACCGGGATTGAACAAACTTTCCAATTTAGTAAAACTGGCTATCGAAGATACCACTGTACCAATGAAGCGGTGATTGCATGAATGCCAAATAGTATATTGTAGGGATTATCTCAAAAATATTTTTGTATGAGAAAACTAATCGAAGGTTGACAAGAAAAAATAACTGTGACAAATACCCTTGGAATCCACAGGGAATGCAATTTCGTTATTTTTAATTCTATAGCATTAACAGGCAGGAAGAGATATGACCCATACCGACTCAGGATGTTGTTACCTTTTCCTAAAACAGGCTGAGTAGGCTAGATGTGTGAACGTTGGGGAACGGATTAATATGGCATTGCCTCACCAGAACGTGATCCCAGGATGTTCAGCTAGTAGCTCACGATTGCGTTCGGTTGTCCATGAAATATTCTACCGACTAAAAGAGATAATATATAGTTTCTTTCCGCGATTTTTTACCTTTAAAGTAAAGAGTATTTCTTTGTTCGTGAGACCTTCTCGTTGTTTTGGGATGTAACTCAAACAATAATCTGAATTATGTTTTATTACTTCATATGTTCAACATATTTTTTTTTCATTTTCTTCGATCATGGCTGACTTGCCCGCCTTGCCAATTGACGCAGTCACTACGAGGCTCTTTTGTTTTTATTTCTCCTACATTTTTCCTTTAGAGCTTCATTTTGCTGCTGGCTCTCACCTCCGTTCCCGTCCCTTCCACGGAGAGGCGACCCTGTGTCTATTATGTAAATCAGAACTTGTCCATTTGTCATTGTCTTCATGTTTCATCACTTCGTCTCTCTCACTATTCCATGTCTTACATATTGGTAGACTCAGAATTCTGTGCCATTACTTCCATTTCAATCTCTTTCAATCCTTTCTCCATTAGACCCCTTAATGTGTAATGAATGACATACATTGTTCTTCCGTTTGTATTCTCTCACCATTGTCTCCAATTTGCTTTACCTAAACCAACGCATTCTCATATCGTTATGTGCGCAGGTGTTCGCCGAGGCGCGCGTGTACTTCAGCGCAGACGGCAGGCGCTTCGGGGGCCCGCCGTTGCGCTGGTCGCCCCCGCTGCCGCCCCTGCACGCGCCACCCACGACGCCGCCACCACTCGTGCCGCCCCCGTTTCGCGCCGCCCCCGACCCCGCCACCACTGTGGTGAACGTGTCCGTGGCGCTCCATGGACGCGTGGGTCGCTTCGTGAAGCTGCGACTGCTCTTCGCCTCCAGATGGATCCTGCTCTCCGAAGTCTCCTTCGATTCCGGTGAGTGATTCTCGCACTGCACTCGCGAGCCCGGGAGAAGTGAGGTAACGATACTCAAACCATATTCTTTGTTTCCATTTAAATTATTTGTATGTTGGTGTTATAAGAGTAACTCTGTCTATTTATTTATTAATTTATTAGAAATCGTAATCCCCCGTTCTTAACAGTAATTCCAGGGTTTTTTAATTCGATCCCTTATCACACCTATTTTATCCTTCCGGAGTTTTGGTGTAACGGGTTCAGTCGCCAACAGTTCCATATGACTGTTGGCACTATTTTCCATTGTCTGAGTGCATAATTTCTCAAAAATTTCACATTTTCTCTTTAACGACAATACAATTTCTAAATTTTTAGCGTATAACCACTAACGACAATCTAATTTGTGACAAATAGTAATTTATGAAGAAATTTTTATGAGCTGGAAACTCGCTATGAAGCAGCAGCTATCAAGTACCATCAGCTTCTACGGCTATTACGTGGCCAATGGCGGAAACGACTAAGTAAGACTGATCAAAACTTTTCGTGGCTCTTCCGAGTGCCCGGTGACCTGAATAAGAATACTTTAAAAAATAAATAACGATAAGACTAAAGCAGAGCATTATTGATGGCATAGTTCTTGTGAATAAAATATCACACGAATTATTTTACGTTTCGTGAAGAAAATAAGATGTAGGTGATTAAGCTTCTCTCGGATAAAGATTACCTACATACCTTTTTCAATATTTTGGTGAGTTAGCAAAGATAATACCATCCGTACTACTTGTTGGTAATTACCAAGCGCAGAGGTATGTCAAGGTGTATCTATTATTTAGAATCAACAATACACGTATTTTCTATAATTAAGAAAGAACTGACAACTACGTAGAAGAAATTGAAATCACGCTATATCGACTTTTCATCTCTAAACACCTTTGTTCTGCGAATTTCATCAAAACTGTTACCGCTGTTTTCTAGGAAAAAATAGATGTAAACAGTTACTGCTCGTTTAATAATGTGTGATTAATAGTAGAAGTTATTTAGCATGAATAATGTGATCGGAGTCAAAATGTCGTGTGTTTGCATCATGAGAAGACAAGGAGAACGTATGCGTTTGAAGATACCAAGAATTCATGAAGTCCATTGGTTAATAAGAAGTTCACACGGGTCGAGAACTAACCGAAACCCTTTTTTTTGTGGGGGGGGGNGATAACCGAAACCATTCCAAATACATTAATATTTATCTTGATGTTTTATTTTTTTTATATTCCCTACCTAACGTGTGCACGTGTTCTTTGGGAAAAATAAAACATGTCGGCGATTAAAAAGCAAGTGTTGAGAAATTGTAGTGGATTTCTTATTACTCTTGTAAACAAATTGTTAGAACTAAGAACTAACAAAAAAATACATTGCTATTTATCACACTTTCGATTTCAAATCAACATGTTCTTCCGTTTCCAAAAATTTTTCCCAGGTAGATTTTATATTTGTTGTTAGTCTTTTATTTCACTGAAATCCTCATTTTGGAGAGGGTTGAGAGTTAATTACTACGTCAAAACGTCCAACCCCTATAAAAATTATGAGAATATTTCTAAATGATCCCTACAGCTCCAAAACAGTTTGGTTAACTGCTTCGAAATGGTTTGTATCACTGTAAACAGCTTTAAAATCTGTGAATTCACTAACTATCATTTAACATTTAAAATGCTTACTATGTCGCGGCTTTACTTCGCTGCTACTGGCTGGAATGATGTCTCTATTATTGAACTTTCACAAAGATATCAATACCCAACTTCAACATCTGGGGGCTTTTGCCTTCTCATAAATGTTATTTTACATTTCTGGAAGAAATACTCTGATTATACTCAAATATCAACATCCCAACACAACAAATCTGTGAACTGAAGCAGTAGTATTAGTTTTTTCTATGAAAAAATATATTTGTTTCTCATTACGGGGAACTATATTAAATATCACGTCTATTGATAATATTGAGAAAAATTTATGTAACTTCCTAATCTTGCTTTTTATTTTTTATCGGTTTGTTTATGTATCTTCTTTCTTGTATGTCTTCAACTTTGTGGCTTCTTGTCTCTTTACGGTGGAAAATTTGCACTCGACTAAAACAAATACAGAGAAGGAAAAAGGAATGAAATATATGTAAAAGAAAGCGTCACATGGAAGTGTTTATATCTCTTTTGAATTTGCTCAGTCAATATTATCATCAGTTCATTTTGTGGGTTTTTCAAATATAATTGTACCAGGTGAATTATTTTAATGGTTAATGTGACTGGTGGCGATGTATTTCAAGGGCTCAACTATTTGCGAAAACACCTTTTGTTCTTAACTTGGGTTTCTATCTTAGATCCTCAGGTTTCCGGTAAGAATCCTGGCGAAAGGACTGTGAGCAAGTGAGTTCTAAGTTTTGTAATCAATGTATAGAGCCCAACTTAGAGGTACAGGCAATCCCAGCTGATCATTTTGTTCCGCATCCCCCCCGTTTCCGAAACTAATTATATGACCTTGTGTTTTAATACCCTCCTCTTCAACTCTCAATATAGGATCGTATTTCATTGTTTCAAAAGGTGTTTGTACTCTACAGGTGCTTAGTAATGGTTTAGAAGTTTCAACTACTAATGTTCAATTTAAAATTATGATTAGAGGGAAGTGAATGGCTGACACAAAAATGAGTAAAAAGTAGGGTAATTTAATTAATCTTTATTAAGAACAAAGCTCGCATTTTGGCAATTTAAGTATGTAACAGAAAGCCAGAGTTTAAATTCTTGAATATAAGATCACACAATCTACTTGTAAGATGTCTATATTTCTGTCCAGGGGCATATAAGCCTATAGCATGAGGGCTTTTGCACTCAAGGTCCCCCCTCCAAAAAAACGTAAAATTAATTTCTCTTGTATTTTGTAAAAGTAAATGTCTGTTACGTAGACATGAGTAGTCAAAATATGCTATCACTGAATTGTAAATTTCTGTAAATAGTATCATTTACAGCAACCATTCCATAACCCATCCCTAAAGAAATAATAATAATAATAATAAAAATCCTGGATCTGCCTCTGGTTTTGCCGTGTGCTAACGGGGAACTGTATAGATTAGTATGCTCGGCCTTCGCCTGTGGTTCTACAGCCCACACCCACACTTAATAGGATTCTATCGGCTGTCATTAAATAAAATATTGAGGAGAGGTTGAGCAAAGAGTAATATTAATAGTGCCCCACAGTGGCAAGATACATGAACGAGACAGAGCTTATGTTTCGTCAAAAAAGTTAAATTTGTTCTCATTTTCGATTATTGAAAAAATTTCCGTGTAGGGTTCTTATATTAAAGTACTGAAAAATATTTATATTAAGCCTTCTAAAAGCTACCACCCTAGGTTACAGCCTTTTCATCCTTATTGTAAACTGACTGAAACACATTTGCGGTCTATTGCTGGGAGCCGTCGGCGAAAAATTAAAATAGGAACACAGTCTCTCCCTAGGAAAGACATAAAGAAATATGACATCATTTGTCTATTACGAGTACAACACGTGAGAAAAGCACCCATGTTTATCTCGCTCTGAACAATTAAAGAATTTGTATGCTGTCTCCCTTTAACACACCATAAAATTGAAATGGATTTATGAAAGAAGAAAACTATTCTTTTCAACTTACAAACTACGAAAGGAGAAATATAATGTTACTCCAAACCTTGGGATTCAGTATAAAGTTATAAATCGTCCCAAGATATATGTCAAATTTTTACCCACATTTCATAAACAAAATGATTATAAAACGTATTCACATCGTACTCTTGTGAATAGAATATGTAGACTTGGCAGAGAAGGCTGCATGTTCTTAGATCATATTGACTGTAATGGTGATGATAGTTTTCGATGAGACTGTAGGTCCAAACCCAAAACAAGTTAGCACAAAAATTAAATTCCCTTTCTAGTAATTTTAATACATCAATTCGGCTGTAGTAATATTCAAAATGTAGCATTATTGGCGTATTAGAGTTAAAATCTTTCATCGAAATTTTAATTGAATGATTGAAATGTAACTTTCGGGGGTCTCAAGTGTGATAGAAATAGAGGATTTTTAGAACGGTACTGAAAGTTCTAAAACTTTTTTTCTTGAGAGAATGTAAAATTTTGTTATAATTTACAAACATATTTCATAATTTGATTTAGCAACAATTTAAAAGAACTGAACGTACAAATTCATTTGGAAAACAAATTACATTTTGGAAAACATAGGCAAATGTTTATGAATTTTATAATACTTTCCGACCTATTTCATTATTATATTTAATTAGGTCTAACACTTCGCAAAGTAATTGAAATTTTGTTGATTTGCTATTCTTGGTACGCGATTATAGAATAACAATGCAGAGAACCACTTTTTACAGGCCTTGGTCACTTTTTTGTTCATTTCTAATTAATTCCACATTGAAATTCTTCTTCGAGGACATTATAATCCCCTGAAAATTGTGATTTGAAAAATTAACTATGAAAATACTTATCAACATTTTTCTTCCTAATTTGTTTAAATTTTTTAGTTAAGATTGTTTGGCAGTGATCCCTTGATTATTATATTTTCAAAACTGTGTTGAAACAATATTTGCTCAATTTCACCCTCCTTTCGAAAATTGTCATTTCCATTAGTGATGACTCCTCATGTTCAAAAATAATTCTCATTTAAAAACTCTTTGATAACTCGACCAGCTTTTTGACATTTGGACCTCCTGTGCTATAGTTTACCTAACTGGGTAAACTATAAAATGACTGCGGGGAAGTGGGAGGCGTACATTCGCTCCGTAGCACACAGCAGTAAATTTTCCACACGAACTCGTGGCACAGGAGTTGTGACACTTGCTCTTAGGTCGGTTTAAATAATAATTAGTCGAAGATCCCATTAACAAAATAGTCAAGTTATTTGTTTCAAGATGTCTCCTATTTAAAACACTCTGCTAAGTAGGTTAAAAAAAGTTATAAATGCAAGTTGGGTCGTTTGAAGGGACATTTTTCTCCTTTTTTTGGCGTTTAAATATCTGTTTCAATGTAAGGGATATGTGTCTCAGGTACATTCAATAAACATAAAAGTAATAACATAAATGAAAATAAAGAATTTAAAACTAAGCTTTTTTACGATATCGCAGCCCCCTTATTCATTGTACAGTCGACGTAATGAAGGAAATTTGAATATATTATAATAATATGTTGTATGCACATTATTGTATTCTAATAGGTTGTATTATATTAAAATATTATACTTGGTAATTGTGGAGCTTTAGCAACATTATCAAAGCATGATAAATTGAAAGGCGTTCCTATGTTGCTCATTGTTTTATTGGTATAAAGCTTTTTCGGCTGCATAGAAGCCATAGTCAGTAACATACACTGAAAAATATAAATGTACATAAAATGACAATAATAAAAAATAACAATAATAAAAAATAAAAATAGAAACATAATATGAAAATATACAATAATTGGGTGAAACAGTATCGAAAGAAGTGTATTTTTGGTTGTTGTTGAAATAAAGAAAGGAAAGAACAATGAATAAAAGAAAACAAATACAGAGTGAGCAAACCGACAAAATTACGTACCTGAGTATTGAGGAATATTTTTGGCGAATGCGCAGAGTACGCCGAACGGAGGCGAAAACGTTGCAATGACTCTGAGCTTTCGCGTTTTCTAATACTGCGCTTGTTAACTCAGAATACGAGTGGTCATAGCATGTTTTGTAGAGAAAGGCGGAAGGGGGTTCTGTTTCAGTTTGAAATACCTCGATGTCTCACCACTTGACTTGTTTCCTCCAATTCTTAATTTTTTTTCTTTTGCCGACCTTTTTCCCTTCAATGACGTCTTGTCCATCCGCATTGTCCGAGTAGCCGTTTGACAAACAACTCGAGAACTGTTGGAGAAATTCTAATCGGCATCCGAACCATCGGCGTCGCTTTCATTACTGTGTGAAGGGGAGAATCGTACTAAAATTATTTGGTTTTACTCCTGCCTGTCACATCATTGTATGGCAATTATTTGCAGGTTGAAGCAAACATAGTAATATTCCTATGATTAGTTTTTCAGGATATTAAACATACAAAATAATTATATCTTTGGGTTATGGTGAAATGGCCGTACCTTTTCTTTGCCATTTTCAATGATTTTTCAATGATATTTCAAAATTTACAAAGAAAATTAGCCCATCAATCAAGTGACAACTTAGAATGTATCAATGTCATTTATCTAAAGTGACACATTTCGAAATAAGAAAGAGGTTTTTATTCAAATTAAATCAACAAATCGATACAATTTCAAAATTGACGATATCGCTTTAAACTTATAAAGAGCAAAACTGTCACAACTCAAAAATTCTTAGTTTTCCCCTACACTTGGAACATTAATTCACGGCAAGAGTCTGTAATCAACTGCCAATGTGACTCTTGAACCAAATTAGTGGAGAGAGAGAGAGAGCTTGAAGATATGAAGAGTGACCCAAGTCAGCGTGTGATAACCCAAGAAAACATGTTTTTGCCTTGTGTCACTTTAGAAATACGTGTACGATATTATTCACGTTTCTTGAAACATGGAGGCTACGGATTGAAGAAAAAAGTTTGAGTTATTTCTGTGTGTTTTAAATAGGCAAAAAGTAGTCTTCCCAATATTAAGGAAAAACACATTTCAAATGTAAAGACAAAAAGGCCCGTATCAATAGCCGTTACTCAGATATTGATTCGAGAGTGTATTACGTGAGAATCATCTTCAGACTCAATTGTCTTGAGTCATGAACGATTTAAAAAATGTTTTTTGAGAATGTATCAGCTGAGTAGAGTTCGCTTGAGTTACTTTCAATTGAGTAAATCGGTACTCAGCTGAAACGATATCTGAGACATAATTCATGTTTTACTACCAATATCACCAGACATGGAGAAACTATACCACCGTAATAAACATTCTCTGACATCTTCAAATGTTTCGTTTGATGTCATCTGCATCATCGGAGCTGTTTCAACTTGCTCGATTATTATGAGAAAAGAGATAAAATATGCTATCGTACATTCGTATGTAAAAAATTAGCTATACATCTATAAAATTATTTCAAAATTTAATTAATGCATTAAAAAGATGGATCAACGAGGAAAAGACTTGGTATTATAATATTCTAAACGTCCTTACAGACTTATTAGTCAACATGAGGTGAATATATTTCATAGAGAAATAAAATAAATAATTAATTATTTGGACAACAAAATAAACAACTTGGAAACTACATAAATGTAAGAAAATAACACTGCAGAAAAATAATAAAGAAAGAATGTGTTTCCACTAATTAATAATCAAAAATTTAATATGATATATAAATAAATTATATTTATCATCAATGCTAAGATTTGTTTAAAAATAAATATTTTTTTGTGCAATAGTCAACTGAATTCTCCTATCATCCCAGTTGGTTCCATAATTATTAAAAAAATAAACGCAATTCTTTTGTTACAAATGTATTAAAAATATTTCATTTAGATATGAACCAGTAACTAAAGAAAGGAATGATTATGCATGTTTCTTCTATCAGAAATATATGATACGAGAGAATTTGCAACTCCCTCGGTACTGTTAATACTGGTTTCACTGGCTCAGTACTATTAATACTTCACATTTCTCAATAATTATAAAAGTAATGCACTATCAACTATATTTTTCAGAAACTTTATTTATTATTATTATTATTAACTTCCGGTTTTCCCCCGCAAAAACATTAATACTTATACAATTTTTTCTTTCAAAATTCTTCAATTAAAATCTGGAAAAAGACACCTTCGTTTTGTACACTTACCTTAAGATGATTTCACAGAAAAATCTTTCAAAATATATAAAATGTTGGAAGATAGCAATAAATATATGCCCTACGTAAAGCAGCAAGTGATAAATTGTTATATAAGGTAGCATGATATAAGTTCTTCAAATCTTGAATATAACTAAAGCTGATTCATTAATAGACAGCAATTGAGCTCAAATGGAATTATTTTCACTGGACATAAGTATTACAAGAAAACTATTAACATCTCTTTTATCGATAAAATTTGAAGGGTGAAAAAATTCTTGTAAACCGCTTACAAGGAGCAAAAATCTGGAGACATAATTTTCAATGTATATTCGACTAATATAATATGCAGGATGCATATCTTATAAACAAAAACATGTTGCTATTTGGATGTCTTTTTCTATAGTTCCATCGCATTAAAATCTCATAACCATTCTTGACAACAATATAGGACAGTATTCCATTGTAGGTTTGGTACGGTACAAGAATAATTCATGAGTAAATAAATATAAAACGTTTTATGAAATATTCACCAACCAGTAACTTGCATTGAATTGAAAATAATTGTTGACCACAAAGTAAACACTATGGGGTCAAGAAAAGTTTGGAAAGTTCTGTCATGCGATAGGAAGAGCTGAAGGAGAAGTGCGTCAGTAGGATTGGAGTGGAATACAGAGAGCATATGTTATGAACCTGTAAGATTTGTAGTACATGTTATGTCATAAGACTTAGAAGATAAACGAAGAGAATTAATGACACTCATGATTAGGAATCTATAAAATAGGAAAAGGCCCAAACCGAATAAATGCAGAAAAGAGATAAGTAATATTTGAAGACTGTGTAGGAAGGATGTGTGCAGTGCGAGACATAATTAATGGCAATAATTGAAAAAAAGAGAAAATGGCAGTAGATTACATTCGCATCCCTATGGTGGTGATGGGCACAGTTCCGTGGCAAAAGAGATGTAGTCACGTGAGTGACTAAAATTGTTATTATTTTTAGTTTTTTTATGTTGTAGTACCTCTAAAATAACACTGTTTGAAATGTAGCGATCAATAAAAAAAGTTGTCGCTATTCTCCCCCCACTACATCCATGACGTTACCTTACTCCTTGCGTTATGTTGCAGTGGCTCTGCCGCGCAATCTGTCGGAGGATGCGTTGGAGGTGCTCCTCCAGCGGCAGCACGAGGCGGCGGCGGCGGACGCGGCGGCGGAAGAGGCGGCGGGGGCCGAGGGAGGTGGTGCGGAGAGTCACTCTGCGGGTAGCGGGGGCGGGAATTCAGCGGCCGGAGAAAGCACCCACGCCCGCAAGGAAATCACGCCAGGTAGGTGCTGGTTCAGCCTAGGCTTGTCGACCTTCTTGCGATCTATGCATGTGTATAACTGCTTCATTGAAGACACGCAGAATAGTTGGCTTCCTGATTTTGACGTACCCAATTCCTGAGTTTTGTTGAAGAATTAATTCCAACATTAACACTTTATAAAGCAAATGTGGTCACGTATCATACACCTGTGTGAAAATATGGTGAAATACACAATTGATAACAAACAAGCAGCGAATTGTGCATGTGGGCAGAGTGATAATATAATTTACATTTTTGTCGTATAGGAAATGATGGATTATTCCACCAAATTGTCAAAGAAAAGCTGGGTGAAACCTGAGTCGCTTGGAGTAGTGTGGTGATTCCTTTAAGTTTGTAATTAATCATAAATAAAGAATCATAAATTCAATTATTCATTTAAAGAGGATCAAGTGATTTAGAACGTGACGTGATCAAAACTAATACTTGCAAAAGTGTCGTGAAACGGACCATGTACGTGAGTTTTACTGAGATTAATAAATATGACACGTAATGCGTTTTAACTATGTGGAGAACTATCAAATTTCAGAAGTGATTCGAGATGCCTCGGATGAATTAAGGAAACATTCACATTCGAATCACCTTATCTGTAGGTAATTTAGGAAACATGAAAGAACTATTCAGAAATCTTCCCATGAGTCTGGACTTTGTTTATAAATCCTATGCAATATTTCAAGAATGAATTATTTATTAAAAGACTGCTACATGAATGGATACTTGCAATTGCCGCAAAAGAATTTTTTATATAAAAAATTTCTACTCGTCACCAAAACTCTAAAAATAGCAATTTTCTTAGGTTGGTTTCTTGTGATAAAATGTGGAAGGATTAATCTCATTGGACTGTTGTCGGCTGCTACGGAGTTACATAAATAGAAAGGAACTCTTGAACCACGAAATAAGATTAATATGTATTTCATATACAGCATCAAGTTACAGTACACCCTCGTTTATTCGGACTAATTGGAACCGGCATTGATCTGGATAGTAAAAAATGCAGATAATCGAAAATACTCAGATAAACCTTGTTATAAGAGAAAGAAACAATAAAACAATGTACTTTTAAGACACACGTTTTATTGATTTTTTTGTGAAAATAAGAAACAAAACTTTTTACAGAAACACCCAACGAAAATACGCAACCCAGATAGAGCATGGTTACATGCCGCCCCGGCCATCAAAAATAAGCCCTGTAGGGTTCACGATAGTAGCAGTTAATTGTGTATTGACAGTTGTAATATGTAATCCACAGAACAGTACACTAAATGAATTGTATCGTTGTATGTAAAATGGGATGAAATAAATAAATGAATTGAATATCGTAATCGACTTTTTCGCATAATAACTCGCACACAAACTACCGCATTTATAATTTTCCTTACGCTGCAGAGCAGAACTGCAGTTAGTAAGAAATTTATATTTGTAGTGTGTAACATGTCACAATCACTAGGGTCAGATACAGATAAAATACAATCCTATTTTAAGTAAAGCTCGGAAGTTCTCGTTGGGAGAGGCTGATTCTGCCCTGGGTCCACTCCGCAGCGAGAGCAACTGCCGTCCTGTAATGCAATCAGTAGACTGCGACTTTTAGTGTGATAGAGGTGAAAGGCGGGGACATTTTGTAATTTCATGCCTCTCGTTTGTACGTATATTTCTCAAGTACAGTGGTGATAGCCGGTCGGAAATCATTAGTCAGAGAATGCGTAACGTGTAAAGAAATCGCAATCAAGTGGACACGACGCGTGGTTTTCCGGCATCACACGGAAAAAGGAGGCAAAGCTACCAACTCACTGACATGAGAATGGGAAAGGAGTGAGGAGGTTATTTTCAAGTAAGGATTTACGTATTACACAGTAAGATTTTCTAGACGCATATCACGATTTTCTAAATCATTTGAACCATTTATTGATTTACTTAATTATGATTTAAAATCTTGGTTTACGAGAGAAATGCTATATTGTTATGAATAGTTTCATTTATGTCGTGTCTTGTGACCCACTGTGCTTCTCAAGTTTTTCACACTTAGTGATCTCGGTAGAGAATTGTAGACGCAGCATAATTTGAAAAAGAAAGTAAATCACAATGTGTAATCACTCACGCCGTCTTCTAGTGCAATCACTCATCGGCGTTTAGTCGTGCAATTTTAATCCATTATTTCTCTTTCGTTTCGATGACTATTGCACTTCATCTCAGAAAATGCATCTCCTTAATATTATTTGAGTGAAATATTCCTCTTCAAATATTTTTTTTTCACTTCGTATTTCCCTCAGCTCGTGTAATTTTCTTTCGCGTTTTGCATTCGCTGGGGAAGAGATGTGATAACTTTGAACGTGCTATGATAGTGATCGGTCAGGACTAAATGCAAAGCCCATCTTTGTTCATTACCAGAGGACCCGGTTCAATTGTCGATATGCCACTCTCCTCACTTAGCTGAAGTGATGGTGTCCTTCCTTCTGTTTTCCATTGCACGGCGGTGGAGATTCTCGTATTCTGTCCCGCCGAACACCGCTTTGCCGTCCCACTTGGATACTCTCACCCTCCCCACTCCTCCCCCGCTTGTTTCTCGCCCCTCTCACCGCTTCGGTGCCTTCTCCTCCAATCGTCCCCGAGCCCCAATCCTTCTTGCACGTTTAGGCTGTAGATTACGAGCCACTGTTGGACACTTACGCTAAGTCGGCAATGCCTTGCGGGCGATTATTCAGGGATCAAGCGAAGAACGAGCAGGAGGCGAATCGAGGGGTAACGAGGACGGGGGATGTGGTTGCGTTTCCTCAGGTGCAAGCACTCCGCCAGAGGGTTATGGACTCTTGGATGCACCTCCATAAATCAGTTGCACAACGCTTCGTATCTCCATTACTATAGCACAAAATGATATACATCATAGAGCTTTGCTTTGCCAAACAATGTTGGGATATTTTGAATCACGTTTGCTATATTAACTGTAAGAACTATGTCCAATAAAAATCTCAAATTGTATAACAGAACTGATGATAACCATTAATATCATTTCCCAGATATGAATGTTTCAAAATTTGCAGATGCAAGTAATAATTAATGAAGAATTTTATAGAATTTACAACGCTTGTTTATTTTTTTACATAATCCCAAAATGTGTCCCAGATTCTCATGCAAATGATTTTATTAAAGAACAGAGAAAATCGCACTCTTTGAATCGGTGATGAAGGTGGTGTATCGTTTTCACAAGCAGCGTTTGTTGAAGGGGTGCTTCTCGAAGGATCCCCAGGGGCGAGTGTGAGGACGCCCCCTACACTGCAGCCAGGTGGAAGGGAGTCGTGCGCACTGATCCGCAATGAGGACTCCTGCGTTGAGGATGGAGGGAGAGGACTCTGAGCGCAACTGTCACGCGGGAAGCAAAACTTGGGCTGGAGCACTCACGCGGAACTAGGGAGGGGTTGTGGATGTAAGGGTATAAAGACGCCAAGCGTCCTCTGTAGATTACTGAGAGCTGAGGACATGGGAATATGTGGGAGATCGAAATGAGACTGACGGGAGGTTGAAAGAACACTCGACTCCTAGCAACACTGCTGGGATGACGAGAGCCAGGAGCTCTCGCGCACCTCGGATGCGACGGCGGTGAGGGGCACTTCCGGGGCTCGAAAGCAACCACAACTCTCCGAGGACACTGGCTGAGAGAGGGGATGAGGACTCGATATCTTCACGAGGACCATCTTGAAGCAATGGCCGCAGAGCAGAGGGGTAGATGACGAGTATCTGAAGGGGGTGACGACGACAAGCAGGTTGCACACAGGCGAGAATTGTATGTGCTTGATGAAAGAAGGTGAGAGGAAAGGAACGAAGGGGAAGAAATAAAGAAGTCAGACTCAGGCAAATTACGTTACGGACGGAAGATGGTAATGGATGAAAATGGCAATTATAAAAGGGGAAGATGACTAAGTTCATAATTCACTTAATAAAATGTCGTAGAATATATTTCTTCTTGTTTTATACGTCTCGTGCATATGTATCGATGATGGCAATTGGCGGTGGAAGCCAATTACACCTTTGATGAGTCCATTGATCGGAATCAACTTTTTCTCAGTTATAATTAGGTCTCTTACTTCGAGTGAATGTGTTGTAAGTATATTTTATGGACTCCATAATGCGTGTATTTATTCCGGAGATGTATTTTCATAATTTCATGACTTTCCACAATGTGCATGATCATAGCAGTGAAACGATATATTCTATTAAAATATGTAGAACATTAGATGGACTACTGGTTTGAGCAACAGCAAATAGGTTCCTGAGTAACGACACTTGGCAATATAAGCTCCAAAGAGGAGGAAGGAGATGTTACTAAAGATGAGGAGAAGAAAAGGTGATTAGAAGTGGAGGAAACATGGAAAACTAAGCATAAAGAGGAAACCATGTGATAGACGTATTGAGTGATGACCTGGGCACATACCCTTTCCGCAGATAGGTGAAAGGAGGCAAGGAATAGACAAATGTGAAGACACGGAGACGTAGAGACAAAGTGAAATTACAGATAAGAGCACAATACGGGAGGGTAAGGGACAGAGAAGCCGGCTACGTCGGAGCACAGGCCTCGACCGGCAAACACTCCAGCTCCAGCCCCGCATGGTTCCAAGGGATCGATGGGAATTACGGCGGACCTCGATGCCCGTCGCCCGCTCGAGGACCGCTGGAAGTGCTTCAGCTGCAAGTTTCGCAAGTGGAAGCTCTCATTATCCCACCGCTCCTCGGCCGGATGCGCCTGCGCGCAATGGGTGGCATTAGAGAAACCGAGGACAAAATGCGCGAATTTAGGAATCGACCGATAAAAATATTATTTACACTTTTGTGGTCGAAATATTAGGAATACAGAATCAAAACAATATTTAAAAGAAAGAGTTCACTATAAAAATGACCACAAAGCTCTCAACAGAATGAGAAGTGTAAAAATATGTTCAGATACATCTTACGAAACTATCTAAAATCCATATTCATTGATAATGAATTTTATTCAAGCCAAGAAATAAATATTTATGACACACTTATCTGAAAACTCTTTGTGACATTTATATTTCCTAGAGTTTTTGTTATTTTCTGTAATGATCGAAATCTCGAAAAAACGATGTACATTTTCTATTTATGGAAATAAACGTGAGGATGTCGATTTTGGTAGAATCGATTAGGACAATTTCAAAAGTAGGTTCCAGAAACACCAGATTAAAAATAATGTATTTAGTTCTGAAATTGTGATTAGTCTTATCTATAATGACAATAACATTTTAAAAAAGACTTCGGAAAGCCTGAAAACATTTGTGGACCTAAATTTTGAATCTCATGCAATACTGAAGTTTCCACACTACGTCAGGTTTACTTTTGTTAAAATTAGTTTTAAATGGAGGGGAAAATGTACATTACGGTCATCAACATAATACTTGTAGCAAAAAAATGTTATACTATGAGGGGTGTTCAATTTCTTTCTTAGCCAATTTTCGATCAAAAAAACGCAATTTTGTTTGCGACACCCTTAAACATTCCCAAGTCATCTCATACGTTTCCATCAACTCCTGATAGACGGCAGTGATAATCAGCCTTTAAAATGGCGTCTGCAACTTAAATGCGTTCCAGGTAAAGAAAGAGCTCTTACGACCTTGACGTTGACGACCCCTAAAGCCCCACAAAATAAATAAGCAAAGAGCTGAAATAGAATTTCATTTGGTGGAAAACCAGACCATCACAAATATTCACAGGTGTTTACAGAATGTCTACGGACACCTAGCATTGGATAAAAGCACAGTGAGTCATTGGGTGAAGCGTTTGTCGTTAACAGAACGAGGAGAAGGAGATCTATGTGATCTCCCACGAGCAGGCCGGCCGCTTGCAGTGGTGACGCCTGCAATGTTGGAACGTATGCGGACACACTCATGAGAGGTGATCGATGTATAACAATCAAACGACTCAGTGCTCATCTTGACATCTCCGTTGGTAGTGCTGACGCACTTGTCCACCAGTTAGCGTATTCAAAGGTTTGTGACCGCTCGATTCACGAAAGTACTTCTCCTTCTCCACGACAATGAAAGATCACACACAGAGAGATCTGCACACCGGAGAGGAGATTACAAAACTTCGGTGCACTGTTCTTCCTCATCCACTCTACCCGAATCTCGCACCTTATGACTTCCATCTCTTTGATTGAAGGATGGATTCCGCGGAAACACTACTGCAAAGTTGGGGAATTTTATTGGTGCAGCAAGAACTTGTATCAGACAAAGATCAGTAGAGTGGTACAATGACGGCACGCTTGCTCTCACATTAAGGTGCCAAAAGGACACAGAAATGAAAGGAGATTATGTTGAAAAATAGGGTTTCATAGCCAAAAAATTCGGAAAGAATATGGCGTATTTAAATACTGAAATAAACCATCCTTATGTGAGAAAATAGTGTTGCATTACTTACTGAACACCCTCCGTATCTAATTTCACATTATGAAATATGCATTTACATTATAGTAGATATGTAAATATATTAATTTCACGGAAATCCTGAAAATAAACCGACACTGTTGTTTTCTATAAATTAAAATGTTTTAAAGATAATGAAAAAATTGAAAACAAAACAAAAAGTCACTCACATATTTGAAGAGACGGTTTTGGCATTCGCCTTCGTCAGTCACGTAGATAATGATTATTAGTATCAGAGATTTTAGATAGAGTTTTATGTTATGTATGTAACATAATGATCTTCCTGTTTAAATTATATTATATTCACGAAACATAAAACATTACTACTCTTTTAAATATATTATTATACAACCATATTTTACAAGACGAAATATACGGTAATTTTAAATTCCACTTCTATATTTTCGTGTAAATGGTGTTATATTTCAATATTTACCCTGTCTTCTCGTTTTCGAACCACTGTGCATTGGCGCATGCGCCTTGCAGCGTCGCTGACGCGCCGCACGGGCGCGCGAAGGCAGACGTGAAGCAGCGCTCAATAGAAGCCTCATGCCTCTTATGCACGGGGGCCAATGTACTTCTGTGAAACACTGGCATTCCCGCTGCTACGTTTTCCATCTCCACTAGTAAATTTACAGTGTTCATACGTACTTCCACTAAAATTGCTTTTAACAAGTTTTTCGTGAATGCTAAAATTACTAAAACAACCGCGTGTTTATTTGTTATTATTTCATCTATTGTGGGCATGAATAGAAATGTAGCCCACAGCGTGTGTAAATGGTAATCGCACGCGTTTGCGGTTGCATTTTACACCTGCATTCAAGCAATTTATATTAAACGTGTTTTCGTTTATAATTTTATATTTTTCTGTGTAGTTAGAAGTTTTAAACACGTCAGATAGAGAAAAATTCTGATATTAGTCCTAGAAATATGTCACTGACTTTTTATAACTGCATAATTCGAAATATTTTAGATTTATTTCAAAATAAATACAATTGACGGAAAAACGTTCACTTCCCTCCCCGTCTGCGCCCCTTCATTTGAATTGACGAAAACTGTTATTTGTTTATAACCTTGTGACTCAGTGAGATAAAGCTCACCAAAAAATTCAGAAAGCAGAATGTACATCATACGTCTAAAACAGTATTGGCTCAGAACGTATTGTTTTCCACGCCTGAGACCTATTTAGGCCTATTACGGTGTCTAAATATTTTTTACTATCTGAATTTTGAGGTCGTCATTCAAGCCGTCTTCAGGAGAAAAAATTCATAGACATATTACTTCTCCAATAGAATATATATTAATCATCGAATAAACAGGAAATGGAAGCTACAAGATTTCCTCTGGAATGTACGAACTTCACTCGTTTCATTAGCACCGGAAAAATATTTCGTGTCACCACCATTGTCTAATGCTACTGTCATTTGTTAATCCGCTCCAAAAGTTTCGTGACCGCTGCAACACTCCATCTTTGACTTCTGCTTCTTTGCAGCTTTTCCCTCCTTCGCTATCTGCTGACACGAATTTCGCCTCCGTGTTCCGAGGCCAAGCAAATGCCTTCGCGGGTCCGGCTCGTGACGCCAGACTTTTAGCGCGTGATCCAGCCCGGAAGTTCCGGAGGCACGACGAAACTTATTTTGTGGTTAGGGACGGATATGCTTGCGCACATTCACTTCGATGCCCGCGATACACATATTAATCAAAGAGTGAAGCAACTACGTAACAAATAAAGTTCCCTTACCACCCTGACCCTTGACGCAAAAGTCCTAATTTTGGAAAGAAACGACTTCTTGGTTTTTAGCAATTTTAGAGTACAAGATTGTCGGTTTGTTTACATGAGAACTAAAGAACCTTTCAACTGAAAGTAATGGAAGTTTGCGCTCCTGTCGTTGGAAGTTGCACATTATTGATGTGGAAAATTTAAAGTACAATTAAAATATAAACACATTGATTATCTAATGAAAAATGTCTCATCCCTAGAACTTTTGTGTTCTTATAATTTTCTAAAGCAAATATTTTTAAAGAACCCGATTGTTCATACATAAATTCTCCCCTCGCTAACTAAATGTAAAAGTGTACCTAGTCGTGTTCTCAATACTAGGTAGAAAGCAAATTGGATCGTATCGCGGGAGCACGATTTGAATGCATTGATATTCGCCAAGTCGATAGAGCCGATGTGCTGGCCTAGAGTGATGGATGGCGCATGAAATTTGCAGAACGCGTCGCAGTGCGCCGTGACCGCGAGGCGCTGGCGAAGCGACGTCGCGATGCGCGATTGTCAGCGCTGCTTGTGTATGCGCGTTCGCCGCGCGATTACTCTGTTATCTGTCTNGAAGCACCCGCATTTACGTCCACAGCGCAGCCTTTTATGAGCCCGAAGCCGTTTCTTGGTTTATGAGATCACCCAATTTACACGCCGGACAATATCTTATTCTGCTCATTTCTACTACTTATGAGAGGAGTCCTTTCCGACCTTCAGCACTTTTATGGAACTCGACCAAATATCTCTCGACGCCGGAGATTTATACGACTTCAATGTCCCGTCGTAAATCCCATGGGTTTTATTCTTACATGGTCAAGAATCGTGATCGATGGTTTACACGTGCGACACATTTGCGAACTACATCACACTAAGTCATTGGTATAAGTAGCGTGCGTATGAAATGCAAGCAAATAGAAGCCACATGACAGAGATTATATATATATATATATATATATATATATAGAGAGAGAGAGAGAGAGAGAGAGAGAGAGAGAGAGAGAGTTATAGGCGAATAAAACTTATATTGTGTTTCACTAGTTTTCTGTAACAAATGATAGAGAATGATTTGAACATTTTGTGTTGACATCTTCCTGAAGACTGAAATATAATTTTGAAGGAATTTTAAGCAGAATTAAAGTAAACTTCTCAATAGTTCGTAGTGAATTGTCAAATCTCCCGCTATACTAAGTATATTCTTACTTCAATTTGTTATAGAAATATTTTTTTTTGTAAAGACAATTTCAGTTATATACTCTGACATTGCGTAATAATTCAACAAATATTACTGGCGTGTGAAATATATAATTTTAAATCCAATTTGATTGCTACATGAAACTTTCTCAGAGGCGTGTATATACACATACTTAATTTGATAAATAATTTTAATAATTCTGACCTCACTCTCTTATCTTTCTAAAAGAGTTTTTTTAGAAAGAGTTGGAATATATCATATTTATTCTTGTATAAAATAAAATATATTGTCCCATTGTACGATTACATCTGCTCATGAAAAACAAAACAGATGAACCAGGATAGCTTCAAAATGTTCGGAGTTCTTTATTAACTTTTTAATATGCATATTTGATTTCCCTAGAAGTTCTAATGAAATATTTATCAAACATCATTTGACTCGTTCATCATATTTCATGCAAACTTTCGTGTCCCTTTTGTCTCCCTGATCCATTGAATTTCTGACGGTCTATTTTGCATGCGTCTATCAATGCTGACGATGGACACTCGTTTTCATTTAGTTCTGTACGAAAAGGTGACGGTTTGGTATTCAGGAATATACTATAAAAACAACGCATTTTTTCAATTTGCATGATAAAATTAGGTTTCTATTAAGAACAAAACAATGGATAATAAACTGTGACGAAAAGAACGTGTTTTATGTTATTTCTAATTTTATGATTTAATCACTCCAAACGAATGTGTAGCCTACCTCTTCATTCAGTTCAAAATCTTGATTTATCAGTTATACAAGAATTTTAGAAATTAATAAGACTGGAGTGTTATATCATTTTACACTGATAATAGGGGAGGTAACCAAACAGCCAAGTGTTCCGTTATTCCCCAAACTTAACAAACTCGAACAATTTCAGCTCACGTCCCTTTTTTGGAAAAGTTGTTTCGCAGACAATTTGCCCGAGGGCGTCGTTTGTCCAACGTCAACTCTCAGAGGCTTTTTTCGATGCCCTGCCCGGCGGCGGAACTCCGCCTCACGCGCAGCCGTCTCCTCCCCCCTCGCCCGCACCCTTTCCGCTGCCGTCACCACCATCGCCGCCTCCGCCGCTTTTCTCCTTGCGGCTGAAAAGGCGCTTTAGAAACTCCCGACGCTCCTTAGCCCACCCTCTTTCTCCCTCCGTGCTTCCCACTATAGATTCCCCACCTCCACTCCTACCACCCTCTCCCAGTGTTGGCGTAGCCCGCGGCGAGACAGCTCCGCGCGCGGGACAACCCGCGGTCAATGCTTGCCAAAAATAAATTTAACGAATTTTTTCATCGTGTTTCCAACACTCTTTGAGTAACCGAATCATTTCATCCATCAAATCGCGTCAAGAATCGCCACATAAATGCCAATCTAAAAGTGCCGAAAATAAGAGGGTCGCGTTTTCATAAAGTGGAGGGCGATTTAATTAGAGTGGCTCGGAATAAATGTAGAAAAGAAAACGGTTTAGCATTTACAATACTTATTTGCTAGCACTAGAACTCGTTTAGTGAATACTAAAATATTCTTCTAGAAGTACATGGCGATGTCTGTTTCACTCTTACTCTGCACATTACTAATTGGATACAGAGACTGCACGCATTTGCATTGGAAATGAAATTTGAAAACTGAATTTATTCCTCCATAATCCTTTAACTGTCACTTCCAAACGAATTAACCAGAGCATTCCGTTGAGTGGACCATCGCTGCAGCATTAAGTAGTTTGTATTCCCATGTCTGTAAAACTCATGTCAGAAAATGTTCTAGGAACTATGAATAAGATAAAAGTTTTCTCACTTTCGAAATGTACGTACGTTTATTTATTAATTATCATTAATTATTCGTACGCTGAAAAGAAAAAAAAAGAAAAAAAAGAAAATGACGGGAGTAATAGGCGTCCAATCGAGACATTCTTCGAAATAATATGACGTGTGTGATTTAGTAGATTTTGCTTCCTTCTCACGGTTTTTCTACTTGATTCATTATTCCTAGAATATAAGAATATAATCTTTAAGACAATAAATTGTTTGAGTTTGTTTTATCGTGAGTAAACATATTTTAAATGCCCATTGTATTGAAACTACATACTCAAAATGTTACATATAATTGAAAAAGTGAATGATATGAAATGAAATTATAATACGTTTAATTGAATCAAAATAACTTTTCTTTCACTTGAACGAATTACTGTAAATTATTTTACCGAGTTCTCAAAAAATAATAAGATGAAACTGATAAAAAGTTTACTTAATATTGTAAGTTTTTAAAAGATGAAACATGTATGATTAGATTTATTATCTTTTTCGGTAATGAGAGGTTATATAAAACCAGGTAATTGAGTGACAATCGAGTGAAAAATTTAAGCAAATTTTCAAGACGGGATTCGAACAGACATCTTTAGAATTACCGACCTCAGTGCATCAGACACTAATGCTACCATTTTTCTAAAATTTGTGGTGGAAAGATTCATATCATAGTACACAAAGACCGCATGCTGCATACTGTGGACATCGGATCGATTTCTTTCGCAAGCCATAAAAATTTGGACTAATTTTCGTAAACCTATCATTAATATGCCTAAAGCTATTATTATTTATTAATTAATAATTTGACCATACTTTCCAGTCACTTCCCTGGTCCGACGCTATAAAAATGGAAACAATAAACATTATGATTTCATAGCAAAAAAGGAAAATTCCATTTTATCTTTATAGCAAGGGTAACAATAACTCACCTTCTCCATATATTTTATAGGTTATAAATAGATTTATGTTTCTTTATTAGAATGCAATAAACAATAGAAATACTTTCTTGGTGAAATATTCATGTATGAAGATAGATTTTCATCATCCTTCTTTTATACAAATCCAAAGTATTGATGGCAAAGCTTTGTCCCCATCTTTCACCTATTATATTTATTACTATTGTATAAATTACGTTTTCTAACCCATTACAATTACGTCGTACTAAACATTTTATTCCAAGACGTTTTGTTAAGTATTCTCACTTATTATTATCATCAATATTTTATTGATAACTCAGTCATTAACTGAATTCTAACTAGTGGGAATAAAATGTATTCACTAGAACTCCATGAAACATAATGAATTATACTGTAATTTGCTTAAACTTCTTGGTCTTGATTGAAAGAATATTTATGTGAACTAACTCAGAATATCACGTACTAACAAACTACATTTACTGAAGCAATCACATCCTGCATTATTTTTAGACTATTTAACGATTATATTAGGATAGTTAACGCATCATTTAACCATCTATGATAACGCATCTATGATCTATGTTAACGCATCTATGTTAATCTATTATGCATGATGCAAAATAGGAAAATACCCTTTTAGTTTGCGAAACGGTGATTTGAATAAACTGAAGGTCTATCAGTGATTTTAATAAGTTAAAAAAATAGTCAATTTGGAGCACCACTAGCTTCTCAATGTGGTATCTTCATCTCACACATTAGGCTTGAATTTAATGTAGCGCACAATGCAATGAAAATCAGTGAAGCAACCCCTTTTGATTGTCAGGTTCGACAGAGAAGTCAGTACAGATAAAACCGTGAATATGGACTTAGAGTACGTAAAATTCTGATTCAGTGGAATCAAAGCATCTCCCAACTTTGGTGACGGCACTATACAGAATTTATTGTGTTTTTGAGACCTATTTGACAAAATTTGGAGTAAAAATTAGATCGAAACTTTCTTCATGGAATATCCGAAATTTGGAATTATATTTTGGCTACAGGACAACTGAATAATATATTGGTTTCTTGAAGACCCATCTCTAACGTTTCCTTTTCATTGCATAAATATCCTTTGTTCCCTCTTGTAAAGTTTCAAATCGCAAATCAGCCGTGAAAACAATTCGTGTTAAAAATTTTGTAAAGTATTCTTTGTCTTAACTATTATGTTTGACACCATTTTCTGTAATATTTGTTACGATATGTTTGAAATTCATCACAATATTGCGTTTTAAATTTAAAAGATAACATTTTAAAACCCAGAATATGCACATACATAATAATGAGTACCTAGAATGTTTGGTAATACATCGTATTAGTTTTACTGTTCAATTTAATTGCAGTATGTATTCCTCTGTTCCAGATACAAACCCTTAAATAAATAGAAAAACGTTTGATTTTAAAAATTCTTAATAATTTTCAGTTGGAAACCGATAAATATTACACTTTAAAAGTGAACAGTAAGTAAATATGTGAGTGACTCTATGTGTATTATTATATTATAAAAAACTCACATATTCGAAGAAACAGTTTCAACTTTCGCCTTCGACAGTCACGTAGGTTATCTATTTTTTAAATTTTCTATTTTTTCATTAACTTTAAAACGTTTTAAGTTAT
>NNCF01128375.1:802222-832302 GCA_002313205.1 Laupala kohalensis
CTGTTGTATTTGTGGCAACAATTATTAATTTTAAACTTTTGCATGCAAAATGTAATGAGTTATTAATGTTTTTCGAAAACACTGCCAAAAACGACCAGATACATTATAAAGGAATAAAATTCATACTGTCGCACCCGGAAGAATGACATGATCCCGTTCCAATTAAATGTAAACGTTCAAAACTATTTGTGTAACCTCCAGCAAGTGATAAATAAAACCACGCTTTCAATTAGCGACCAGCGATTGATTTTAGTCACGCGCGTTGTTGCCGCGTGTATCATTCCACTGACATTTAGTTTTGTCAGCTGTGAGTCCAGCCTGTTAACTGAATACGGCATTGGCAACAACGCGCGTGACGAAAATGCACCGCTGGCCGATTATCCTAAACTTTTTTTTAATCACTTTTTGGAAGTTACACAAGTAGTTTTAAATGTTTACATTTAATTGTAACGTGATCATGGCATTCTTGTGAGTGCGACAGTATAAATTTTATTCCTTAAAAATGTGCCTGGTCGTTTTTAGCAATGTTTTTGGAAAAGGTTAATAACTCATTATATTTTGCATTTAGAAGGTGGAAATTTTGAAATGTTGTCACAAACATAATAGTTAATACTCGCTCAAAAAGAATTATTTTTGACACTTTTACTTTATTTTATAGAAAATAGTAAAGTCGACATATCGAGAAAGAAGGTAAAAAATTTCGCGTTTTTGGAAATGTTTCTGTTTTTAAAATAGTATTATTAATTCTTAGAACCATTTTAAAAAAAACTTTAGTATAAGCATAACAACATGAAAAATTTAATGGTGTTAATTATTTTTTTCTACAATTTTTTGTGGTATCTACAGCAGTTCAAAGTGAGGGATGTGTAATAAAAAATCCGATAATAGCTCTGTAACCACTCATACGCAACCCGGAACCCGTTCGTGTATTGCGGTACAGCATGCTTTAATGAATAATTTGTTGGACTTTCTTCCAAATCTCTGACGGAAAGTATAGATAATGAAGTACTTTAGTTGACGGTTATATCCCCTTTAAGCCATCTATATTATTCACAAAGGGTATTTACCTCCAAGTGGAACTTAAGTAATAATTTAGGAAAGAAAAATTTTCAAGTCAGGTCTGAAGTATTCTCTGCAGTATACTGTTCCTTTCCCTTCTATCTGCTACATTAATCGTAAATTTCTGCTTGACCGAACCTCCCTGGAGTGACAATGATGTACGAGTTTATGTAAAATGAAATCAGCACATACATTAAAATTAACCATAAACAAATAGTGTACGAATTCAATAAAAAAAGTTTCTCCCAGGCAGGATCCTGGTCATGGATCTCAAGGGTGTTTTATCAGTGCAGTATCTAAAACTCTACTGTGGTATTTTGATTTGAAATATTTTTATGTTCAAGCATTTATTTTCTAATATTAATCAAATTACCAAAGAGAATGATCCTCTTCGGAAATGAAACGATGTTAGATTTCTTTTTCAACCCAAAACTCCATTCTGTGAATTTCATAAAATCTTTTGAGCTATTCCCGAGAATAAATTCAGAAGAAAGTACAATCGCTTTTTGCTTAATAGTATGGGATGTCATCCACCGTTTCAAAATCTTAAGAACTAGCAACTATACTGAATGGTATATTTCTAAGTATTTTTATTCATGTGGGGGCTCATTAAAGTTTCGAGAAAGGAAACATTCGCCCCCAAACATTTTAAGCATTAAAATACAGTCAAAGTTTTAAAAAAAATCTAATTGAGTGCCAACAGATTTTCTCGCGATTGAGAAAAATAAGATAAAAAACATTTTCTCGTTCATTTTAAGAATTTTTCAAAGTTCACTGGACTGAAATATTTCTTCTGTTGAATTTTGCACCCGTATATGATATCTTATTCCATATTTATATTTTTATGTAATCAAAATTCATACAATAAATTTATTACAACTTTCTTATTCATTGTGAATGAATTTACACAACAATCATGGTTCCTATCACATTAACTCAATCAATTTACAATAAGAGAATTTCAGAATTTCACGTATTATTGTTTTCTTTTTTTTTGGGGGGGGGGACATTCTGAGAAGCCAAAATAACGAATAAATAGACACAGGAACAAATGAATAATTTCTTCCTCCATGAACCTTCAGAATATATGCAAGGCGATTGTGAGGAAATTACAGACCACTTTTTCAAGTAGTGTTAGTTCTGTCGAAAAAACAAATTCCATTTAAAAACAACTTCATATCTTGCATAGAAACATAGAAAAAATATCCAATTATTTTTGAGCGTATGTCAACGAAATAACACTGTTTCATAAAGAGAACTGAACATTTATCATTATAATTTTTTTAAATGTATTGTTATACCAGACTAAAAGACAATTCAAAATTAATTCGCATTGTACTGAAATAAAACACTTTTGCTGCTCTCGCTGTAAATGGTCTTTTGTGAATCCGCACTCTAATGGCCTCGTAAAATGAAAGGAAAAAAATGAACTTATTAATGCGTGAGAAATACATTTGTTGACGCATTTTTCCACTTGAATTAAATATAACATTTTGAAGTACCGAACATGCATAACTTTTTCACTGGTTAGATTATGAGACCACTTCAAACAGAACGCACCTGTAAATAAAGTTGCTTAATTAAAACAGTTAAATACATTGTAATGGAATGTAGAAGTGCTTGTTATAAAATTTTCCCAGAAGATACCGAAATTGCCATTCATCGCCCCTTATTCTCGTGTTCAGCAAACGATCCAGTTTGCGACCGTTCTCCAACTCGTGAATCAGCATTTAACCGTGAAATGAATCCTTCTATAGGAACATCACAAAACTTATAAATGATTCCGCGAACTGCAATAAAGATGATTTACAAGAGCACATAATGTCTTGGCGCCACACGGTTCGCTTCTACGCACAGAAGACGCTGTTATGTGATTGAAATCTTGAGTCGGACACTTCATTTATCACGTTGCATGAATGCAGGCGACGGCAGCTCGCGACAGGGGAGAGACGGGGTTGAGCCTGATGGAGGCAGGGTGGTGAGGGGAACGCAGCGGGGAAGGAGGGTTCTCAGAGAGAAATCCTGACAGATGACTGTGCGGTCGCGGTGTAGGGGAGGCGCGCAGCTCCTGGAACAGCGGTTTTCTGTAGCACCGTTTCACGTCTTCTCGCAGGTTTACATTTCGTTGATGGTCTTCGTGTTTCGAAATGTTCACACGCATTTCTCAAGATTAAAAAATTAATCGCTTGAACAAATAAAGAAAGCTGCTTCTTTTGATTTGTTCACTTTCAAAACAAAGGGAAAATAATGAGGATTAGGTATAAAAATTCTCATTTTAACTTGCCCACAATTTACTCGCTTATTTAGATTTCCTCCGGGTTAACATACCATTTTACCGTAGTAAAGTATTCATATTTTCACACGTATTTCATCTAAATTCAACCTAAAGAAACTAATTTACCAAAACATTTAGACTGCTCATGGAGAGAATTTGGATCAAAAACAGAAATAGGAAAAATGTTACAATATATTGGAGTTCTACAATACCGACAGTACCGGCCAATGCTATTTTTCACAAACATTGCAAGGAAACAACAGTTTACGGGTAACCTGAGTGAGAATAAAGATTACCCGACAATATATTCCGGGCATTACGGGCACGCCAAATTTAGTTTAGTATCGTGGAAGTTGAGACTGAATCAATATGATAGTGATATTTGGGTTCGCTAAGAGTTATTTTTAAATATATATTCCCGATTTTTGAGGTAGCAGGATGATATTACGTTTACTTGCCATTTATCTGTATTCTCTCAGGACAAACTGACCAGAAAATTATTTCCAAAATCTTCTGCAAATAAAATGCAGTACGTACATTTATAACCTCGTGATTTTTGTGCACTATCAGTCATCTGATTGCATCCCAGTACCAGCCACTAATAAATAAAGTGCAATAAAACAAAATTATAATATTTTGCATTTTTTGAATGAAATGGCTGGTATAAAGTTAAAAATATAAAGTGAACTGAGAAAAATATTTAAATGGCGTTAGGTGTTGTAATTTCTAAAATGATCGCAAGGCAGACAACTGAGACCTTTCATGTTTCGCGATGCACGTTGAGAGACAGTCTCAGCCAACGAAGACTGTTGATAGCACCTCTAGATGAAAAAGAATAAATAATATTTTCTTAATGGCATTAAGAAACACCTAGTTTCGTGTATTACCGAACTAGATATTCATGTCCCTCAGCAAGGAAGAGTTTTTTGCAGTTTGAAATTGATTTGAAAGATTGTTTGAGTTCTCAAAACAGAAGAAAACTGCCCGATAACAGTTTTACTGTAACTTCAAGTCGCGACATCCCGAATTATCTCCTAGAAGTGATTCAACGTGTTTTTTTAGGGTTTTGTTTTGTAGAATGTATTTGTATGAAGTATTTGTGATTCTAATTTCAAGTAACATGCCTCTATTATAAAATTATGACTGGCCCGTACTGGAAGAACATATTTTGAATAAGTGAAAATTCAATTCTCAGTTTTTGTAAGTGTTAATTTCAGTAAAAATATAAAGAAACTACAATTTGATTTCTTTTATATAGACTGAAAAAGATAATTGTTCTTATATTTCATAAAGTTTATTTTTTATACGTTATAAGTGAAAATGCTAAGTTGGTCGGTGCTAGAGAACTGTCCCCTACTGTTAATCGGGAAAACAATATTAGACTGAAATAATAACCATAGGCAAGTGAAGACTCAGATATTTATTCTCTTTCAAGTTCGACCAAATTCCAATCAGTAATATCGAATACAATATCAGCACCCTGTGAGAAACGTGGGAGATCATAAATGAGCATAACTATAATATTGTACCTAAACCAAACATTAATTTTCTGATTTCATATTCACTTTACTTCTGCACGAAACCTTTCTGAGTATAGAAATATTATAGAAATCCCATTAGTTGCAATAAACTCATTACATTTAGACTGGAATACGTACCTTCTTGATGAAAAATATTTTGGATTCTGATTTTATCGTCATTATCTTGGATCTCAGTAAAAATTTCATTGTATAGGATAAATAATAAGAAATTTTATTATCAAAAAGCAGTGCAATCTGCTTATGTCCACGTGGAGGACAATAAACTAATTTACTCTCCGGAAGCAAGAAAGGGAACATCTCATCAATTCCGATCAAGGGCCCTAAGGCAGAGGCGGATTCAAAAATTTCAGCAAAAATTCCTAGATAAGATAAAAAGTTAGCTACGAGTTATAATACTAATAGAATGTCAATATGCTTGTAATGTAACACAAACAATTTATTTTACATGTACAAATGATTATCGAACTATAAATTATTTTGAGTATATTGTTTAAAAATCATAAGAAATGAAATAACACTAAATTCAAGATTTATTGTTACAATAAACACGCCCCTAGACGAAACCTAGAGAACCTGTATAAGAAATCCACCTCTACACGTAGGAAAACCGGAGAAAAACCCGGTCCAGGATGGGGCTACAGAATTAATGTTCACAACCGTGCCAAAGTTGAGTACACATAAAACTAAATTAATATGAATCATAAGACCACAATCATGCAAGAAAATAGTTTTTGAAATTGTTATAAGTTATTTAAAAAGTGCTACAGAAATTGCGTGATAAAGTACAAGACGGATTTAACTTTTATTAAAATCAATAAATTCTTTTACATTGTAGAAGCACTGGTGCAGGAGGTAGTTTTTAACCGCGGATTTGAAGAGATTCAATTTTATAATATCTTTTATATTTTTAGACGGGGAATTATATAGAACGATCCCCGAATGATATGGTCCTTTTTGGCAAAGAGTGGTTGACACTCTATGGGGATACATATTATTATTATTGCGAATATTGTGTTCGTGAACGAGACTGTTTCGTATGAAGCCAGAGTGGCACTTCAAACACAAACACGACCGTTTCATAAATATAAATGCAGGAAAGTGTTAAGATATTTAATTCCTTAAATAAAGGTTTACAAGAGTTTCGGGGGTGAGACAAATTATCCGAACTATCCTCTTCTGAATTCGGAAAGTTTGAATGCTCTGACCGGAATTGCCCTAGAAGGTAATGCCGTAACGTAAATGGGAGTAAGTTTTTGCAAAATGTACGCAACGGGAAATACGTGGACTAACTACGATAACTAAGATTCGGAAAGCATAACACAATTTGCTTAATTGGGAATTAAGATTGTCAACGTGACAATTCCATTTGAGGTTGTCTTGAATATGGAGACCTAAGAATTTTGTATTCGTAATAGTTTTTAATTGTGTTCCGTTTAAAGAAATAGAAACCTGGGGTAAAGATTTTGTGATACTACTGTGAAATAACATAGACACCGTTTTGTCAGTGTCTACAATGAGACGGTTTGCATGGAACCAAGCCGAAAGGTTACACAAAAATTTTGAGCGTTGGCGTGTTTACATAGTAAATTAGTGTCATCAGCAAAAAGAATCATTTTGCAATCTGATGTGGATGATATGTTGTTCACATACAATAAAAAGTGTATGTATGAGAGATTGTGTTTGTTTGCACCGCAAAAAAATTAAATTATTTACTGTGTTCATAATTCCTTCTCTAAAAATTATTGGTTCCAGAAAGTTATCTTGATACAAACAAATATACACTCTTTCCCAACTCTCTAAGTATTCAAAAGAGAACATCATCATAATACACAGAGATATCTTGTTTAGCCATCATGAGTAATGATTTCATAAAAATTCTTGAGTATCAGAACAATTTTTCAGAACAACACATTGCTTAAGAAAAAATCATTTCCTTATTTTTCATGTTCGGAAAATGGAATTATTCAATTTTACCATCAAGATATGATGTGAATGCCAAATGTACTACATGGGTACATTAAAGTCTTTGAAAATATTCCTAACATTTTCAGTAAATCATTATTGAAACTCCTCACTACCAATATTCGTATTTATTTTTAGTACTATTCTAATGTTTCTGATCAGAGGAAAATTATTGTACGGTAATTAATTGGAACTGACCAGAAACTATTGTAACTGACAAAAATAATACGTCGTAAAATATTATGAGGATTTTTCTCAACGTCTTGCAACGTACTTACAAATAACCTCAAATGTCAGGAAGACTCATTTGCTATTGATTTTCTCAGTGGCTGCGACGTAGGTGACCTAGCCGTCACTCCGTCCCATTCAAATAATGGAAATGCGGACGGATATGTAACGACGAGAGAAGGATGTCTATGCGTTCATCTCCGAAGTAATATGAAATTTCATTTAAACACATCGAGAAGTTCTATATGATCCGTCGCTCTTTAAATTACATGTTTTGTACGTGTATTATTACTTCAGTAAAATGTATGTAAATATATGGATTAGATGGTGTACTGAGAATAATATGTTCGAGAGTTGTATTTCCTGTCTAGATGTATGTTTTCCTGTCTTAAAAGCTACATAATCACTTGTATTGCATGAAAAAATATTTTACACAGTGTTTTTGAAGCAATAAGCGCACTAGTTTTCTGATTAAAAGTGACATTATTCTCAAATTGATCAAATGTAATCCACGAATTTATTTAAAATGGAGATGGTTGAATGAAAGTAAAAAATAATCTTGTTTGCTTTATTGTAGAATTCTGGATGATTTGCATCTATCGCTTGAAAATAACACCCGTAACTATTGCAATAATGTGGTGACAGCTCGATTACCATCGTCTATACCATTCGCTGGAAATTTTTCCTTTCCCGATTCAAAGAGATAATTCAATGTTATATCAGTTTATCAGGTAATAGATCTAGCAAATAGAAGGTTCCTTGTTTCATTTTGCTTTAGGAGGCTTTGGACTCTTTTATTTTCATTGTAAAACATCAAATAATCTATTCTTTGGAATCCATAAAATACGAATTTTATATGTGAAAACGGATATGATAGGTAGTGAGACCAAGTTAAATTGCTGTTTCATGCCAAACGTCTTCTATTCTGCGGATGTCATAAAAATCGTTAAATCTTGGGGGAAAATCCGAAACTACTCAAGCAATTATTGTTATAACATGTTTGTAGTATAAATGGACCTATCCTCTCAGAAACTCTTCAATGTATGTCCGCAGCCACGAGCGCATCCAGTGATCACCAGGCGTACATCGGTCTCATCACTGGCGTCCTCGCTATGGTGGTGCTACTCCTCGCTGCGACGGTGGTGGTGATGGTGCGCCGCGGTCGCAAGAAAGTCGCCTTGCTGCACAAGCACACCGCTCTCGTGTCGGCCGCCAAACCGTCTGCTGCCATCAATATGAAAGAGCTCAAGCTCAACATGGCATTGAGCACGCCAGTCATCAGCGCGGGGCTGGCACGCACGCGCACGCTGCCCAAAGGCTGCAAGGTAAGGGCAACAACATTGCGATTATTTTATGACGACAGCAGTAATGGAGAGGATAGATTCTCTCCGAAGGGGCCGTCCATAAATTAATACAAAAATTTGGTCTTTTAAGACCCCCACTCCCCTCCATAACACACCTTTAATGATATTTTTTACCGTCCCAATAAACACGTAACCCTAACTCTAGCAAGAAAATTTTCGATTTTTCTTAGGAAAATGTAAGGATAAATTTTGACACACTTACTTACTTGTTCGTTCCTCATTGCTAGTTCTCCTAACTGAGTTGGTTACACGGATTACAATGACTAACTTTAATGTTAGAAAGTACCCTATAAAACATACCCTACAAAACGTTGCGTTGCTTGACACCAATGCTAACACCCTTGTATCTCACAGTAACGCAGTGTAACTATATCACAAACGTCCCTCCCCCGTATGGTGCCTAACGTAATTTATAGTCT
This sequence comes from Laupala kohalensis, assembly GCA_002313205.1. Taxonomy (NCBI): domain Eukaryota; kingdom Metazoa; phylum Arthropoda; class Insecta; order Orthoptera; family Trigonidiidae; genus Laupala; species Laupala kohalensis. Next base: position 811,071 of record NNCF01128375.1, read on the forward strand.
ACCCCAAACGCACTACTGAATGGGATAGCGTGGGTTCAAATTCTTTTTGTCGAACTGGATTTGGTTTTTAGCTGGGCATCAAAATCCCTCACCTACTTCAGACCATTGTCAGGTCAGCAGTTCAACATCTCTTTTCCCAAATTCATTCACTTATATCGTGGAACGTCTCACCATATCCGAAAATAACGTCATCAAAATTGAAATGTCGGGGGATGAAACGTCGCTTTCACCGTCAGTTATGTTCTTCTCAAAATGAATTCTGCAAATGAAGGATTTATTTTCACCCAATTTTCTAGTATGGCATCTTGTGTGGTAGTGATAGTTTAACCAACTAAAACAGAGCTTATCTCAGTTTCAGAGAGCGAAGATCAGAATAAGAATAATGCGTGGGAAATGAGAAGAAGATAAAGAAATGTGTCAAGATTCGATATTAAACTACCACTGAACAAATGGTATTTCATAGAAAGTAAATGCAACATGTTGCACGAACATTGTTTCGTTTTCATTACTCAAAGGAAACTTTTATTTCATCCCAAAAACAATCGAGAGACATTTCTAAAGTGCTCTCTAACTCGATTTTTCTGTTTGTGAAAAACATTTAATTTGTTCTAATAAATTAAGAACTTCAAAAATTAAGAATGTTGCACAGTTCATCAATATTGTATCAAAACATACAAATATCAAAACTAATAAAACATAAAAAAATATTTAAATACAATGCTTTGAAAAATGTTTGTGTCTAAAGGGAAAAATGATATTTTTCTGATGCTATAGATTTATATAAAATTTAGGTAAATTATTTTTAAAAATAATAGCCTTGAGCACAAACAGACTCTGCAAGCGTTACAGTATTTCTTACGAAATATGAAAACTGTCATTATTAATTAATTAATTAATTAAATAGGATTAATAATGTAGGGTTTTTGGAATACATAGATGTGTCAGTCGCATGGCCGTGGCATTGCGCGCTGTAATTTTGTGATTTTGGTACAAATACTCTTTTCCGTACCTTTTTTAATCTCCGTATACAGCATATCGGGTTCAGTCCTCATCCGCGCCAAAATACACTACGAGTACGAACATAACACACGTTACTATAACATCAAATCAGAGGTTATCGACAGCTATTTCTGCGTGTAAACATTTATAATTCATTTTATTTCTGGAGGTTTTGAGTTCTTTATAATAGTTTGATATCAAGCTCCAAATTTATTGGTTAATACTAATACTGAAAAACAACACAGATAATCATTGACTTCAATAAGACAATATTGGATCCATTTCTTAATCGTAGGAGTGTCCTAAGGTCCATCAGTATGCAGGGACATAGATTAGGTGGGTTAGAACGAATAATCAAAGCTGAATATTTTGTGGGTTTTAACGTATTTATAAGTGAATTATCAAAAAAATGAAATTATCTTTTAAATATTTGAATGAAAAAAATTAACACGAAAACTCTGCTAATATCTCTGTTAGTTCTTGAGATACGTCAAAAAATTTCAAAACCAAATTTCTCGTCCTTTAAAGTCGATGTATTTCTTAGATAACTCCTGGAGTATGAAAGCAAGATTTCAAAACTTCAAATTCCCGTCTTCAGTAGTTTTGTCTCTATGTTGTTGCCTCAGTCATCATAAAGCCTCTTTTAAGTACAGATTCAGGTAAAGAGTACGCAATACACAATTACGATATAGCACCTCCTGTAAACCTCCTCGGGTTTTATTCCACCCCTCTGATGAATATCATCAAGATCTCTTTAGTAATTCAAACGTCAAGTACCACAAAAAGATAAGTACACGTTCACATTTATATATTATTTAGAATACGGATATCTAAAAACTTACAAAATTAAAATATTTTAGTGCAAATATTTATAAAAGCGTTGTTTTTTAATCTTTCCATGTATTTTATTAAAGAGTATCGTCACCTCTTAGTACCAGTGTACCGAAACTGTCCCATCAGTTCCGCAATGTTTTAATAAGCAGTTTCTCTCCACATTCCATGATTTCAATATTGCTTTCCCGGCAACACGCCGTCAACGTCACTAATCCCTCCACTCATTCCCTTTCCCTTCCTTGTGCTCTCACTTTTTTAAGTGGCTTCGGAAGAAGCGTATTCCGAGTTGCCAACCGCACATCGCGACGTAAGAATGAGCTCTCTTGAATTGCCAGGAGCAGTAGGAAAATCAGATCTTTCGCTCTACGAAGAAAACAGTTGGGTTGGTGTTGGGTGGTGTTTTTGTTTTCCGTGTTGGTACTTTTTTTCACTTCTTTTAGCCAATGATATCAATGACCGTCTTGTTTTCAACATACGTCATTAGAAGACTCAAGTTGCTTTGTTTCTTTTACGGTTGTCATTATTATTATTATTATAAAGGGCAAGTGTTAAGCTTGATTTTACTCTGAATTTTTCGTTTTTCCGGCAGTAAGAGTTCTTATAGACGGCACTGAGTGCAGTTATTAAATGTATTGTCGAGAGGAGAAAGTGAAACACTTCCGACACTTCGCGCGACATTTGCATTCAATGTGTCAGGTTCAAACATAAAGTTGCATGGGTACCATGTGCATTAATCCAAAATCTAAAAAATTAGTGAAGGTTTCGCGCATTTTTCTTACTTGTCATCGACCACGCTAAGAAAAAGAAAGGAATGCCTGTGCACTAACTAAAAGCAGCTCCCCATGAAAGGGCCAAAGCGCATCCACGGAAGATAACGTAATGTTTCTGGTACGACAAGGAGGGTTTGTTGTACTATGAATAGCTTCTTCGAAGCGTAACCTTCATTGCCGACATTTATTACGACTGAAACATAATTGATTATCATCACAAGGAATTCCAATGAATTTGAAAACTCCGATGTAATAATGATATGAAAATAGAAAGAATAAGCAAATTTAAGTACCTAGGCACATGGTTTTTTACAGCTGGATATTGGACAATGAAATTAAGTGTCACGTTGAACAAGCTTGACAAACGTTTGTAAACTTTAGAAGAATGTTTTGCTGCTTGGACTTCGATATTAACTTGAGACTGAGATTCTTAAAATGCTACATTTGGTCGATACTTCTTTATGGGATGGAAGGTTGGACTCTAAAAGCGAATGTCATCCATAAATTAGAGGTCTTCGAGATGTGGCAGTACCGCAGAATGCTCAAGATACCTTGAACAGCGAGAATGACAAATGAAGTTTTGGCACGTATCAATAAGAAGCGCGAACTGCTAACTACTATTAAGAAGAGAAACATTGCATATTTGTAACATCATGCGAAATGAAAAATATAAATATTTGCAATTAATAATTGAAGGCAAAATTGAGGAACGGAGAGGAGTCGGAAGAAGGAGAAATTCCTGGCTGCAAAATGAAAAGCATTGGACAGAACTGCATGATGTGCAGACACTAATCCATACCGCAAGGGATAGGGTTGAAATTAAAAAATGTGATCGCAAACATCCATTAGTGGATATGCATCTGAATAATAATAATAATAATAATAAGAAGAAGAAGAAGAAGAAGAAGAAACATCATTGCTGACATCATTGCCAACTGAATCATCTTTCAGACCCAATCCAAGAATTACGTTGAACAAGACTGCGATATCCCATGATACTGCAAGACAACATTTGGCAACTATTTGTTAACCTGACTACACTATTTATTTATTTATTTAATATCTTATGGTGAGGTTCCGGTTATTTGACCCGATCTTCCACCTAACCGTGACTTGGGTAAGGGAATTGGGAAAGAAAGATGTTGGGTTGCCAGGGACTTTCTCTCCGGATGAAAATGGATTGACGACTTCTTTAACTCAATACCACTGGATTAATACATAATTAATACTTAGAATCAAAAACCTACTTTGCGTTGGAAGATTTTTTTAGATAGTGCAGGAGAATATATGTTTGAAGACGAATTTATCTTTTATGTAGGTACATCTTAGTGTTTAAGAAACTTATAAAAACGCTATGGATTTATTCACCAAACTAATACATGATCAGCATTCAAGGGGATGCATTTTTTTAACGCGTTAAAAATTGGCGTAGTTGTTGATAAAGTGCACGAGACCAACAATAATACATTTCGCTTTACGCACTGATTCAGTTACTAAATATTCATTTATTATTGCTTCCAGCAATAAAACAAATGAATTAAAATTGAGAATTACAAGAGTTGGATAAAAAATAGTGGCAACACCCCTGTAGTTTGGAACCGCCATTATTGCAGACGTAAAATCATTTAAATGTTTTAAATGTAACCGACCCCGCTTCTGCCAAATCCATGGGACGCGTCCTTTTCTATTCATGTCGAGCAACCCTATGATGCAAATAGCCTATAGACGTATTCCGTGAGCGATAAGTTTCATCAATAGAGACTATCCATCCGAGATGAAACCTTCTCTTGGGTAATGGTTCTACAGGTCTTATCCAGTTGCAAAATGTTGCACTTCAGAGAGCGCATAAGGTACCCACCGGATTTGAATTTTGCGATATACAACAACATTATGCAGAGTTGAGTGAATTCTTCAGGTTCACACCTGAGTCATCCATCTGCGATGCACACCCAACCAAACGGCGAGAAACGGAATGGTTCCCTTGTCAATTGGGGGTCGTTCCGAATGACATCGGTGTCCCTTCGGTGTCGTGATTCGGTGATTCGACCACGAGCGTCTCGCAGTGTCTAGTAACAATAGTCAGTACTACGATCTTGATATTTCTCCATGAGCGTTGTGCCATCTGAACACGAGATTATAGCGTTAGAAGTTGCACCTCCACTTCACGGCACTGTAAATTCGCAACTGGATGTACCAAAACCGTCGCCACTCACGCCTGGACTTGTCTCTCGTTTCGGGCGTCGATTATTGCTAAAAACATCTGACGCACTGTTGTGAAGTTACAGAAGTTTCCATTACTTTACTTCATCCCTAGTATTTTTGTAACTTAGTTACATTTGTCAAGTAGTACTAAAGTTTACATTAGCCACTTATAAAAAACGCAGACCCGATTTCAAAATGTGGAGTGGGATATTGATATTTATCTTTCCAATTTGTGCATGCTTCGTAGCTTGACGATATCTCTGGTAGTGGCTGAATTTGGAAATCAATATTTACAAGGAAAATAAAAACAGATATTGAGGCCAACTTCAAGAAAATAAGTAAGATATTTCGTAACAGGTTCAAATTCTTAACTCTTTCCATTGATATTTCCACCCGTGTGAGCGCTGGTGAACGCTAATGAACAATACCTCGTATCTAAGATATGTGGAATGTACACTTAAGACGTATTCTCCCTCTCTATTCATTCTGCGTCTTTGTCATCGTACATGATATACAACCGAGACGAAGGAATTATTATATTATAAATCAAACAACATTGTAACTAGTACTTTGCAAAGGGTAAAGTGGTGGATAATATTGAATTAAAGAAGACAAAGGAAATTTTAAAACTTATATTGTTTGTGTGATCTTCCGTATCTTTGCAGATAGTTTTCAAGATGTCTAAAACTCAATCGAAATTCCTAAACGTTTACAACATTTTTCACTTGAAATAGAAATATCGTAAAATAAGATGAAAAAAAACTATGTAATTCATACAATTAATACCCTCAGAGGAAAGAGGAAAAACTGTTTCCAAAAAAGTAGATTTTTTATATCCCTTATCTTCAAATGCTTTGCCACTAACTTTACATTAGTAAAACTCTCACCACATGACTTAGAGCGACAAATATTTACGGGCATAAGAACAAACCACGACGATGGGTAAGACTGAGATTTTCATGTCAGAATTATGTACGTACAAAGCGTAGAAGAAAAGTTCTGATATAACTGTTATAATTGTGAAAGAAATGTTTTTACACTCATTTCCTGATTAAGAATTATCGAATGTCTGTACGCTGAAAATGAAAAAACATATCCATGTTCATAGTTTACATTTACAAAATTTTGAGACGTACCATACAACATATTTTACTATAAATTATTTATTTATTATTTATACAGCACTTATTTCACATGCACATGATGTTATACAAAACAAAATACAACTAGGATTACATTACTTGTATAAGTTGATTTCGATGTAAATATTTGACAGTTGATTGAGGATTCCTTGGATAATATAGTTATTTGGCCTGCTTAAAATATATTGTCTAATGGTGTATGTTTGTGATATTTACTTTTACATCCAGACTTCTGAAAGCATATTCAGTTAATTGAATACTTTTTTTTAATATTTGGCAGATTTTTAAAGAAAAATTATGAACATTTCGATATCCAATGAACTACAGGTGGCCGCCGCGACCACGGGAGGTGCTGGGAGCCCTGGCGGTGTGGGAGTGGGCGGGGGCGAGAACGTAGGGGTGGGGGCTTCTCCGGCCCCCGTCGCCCCGTCCGTCCCAGCCGCTTTCGGGCGCACCACCGGCGAAGAGTCAGAAGACAGCGAGACGTCGAGCGTCTATCACGAACCCTACAAGCTCCTGCCGTCTACCAAGCAGGAGTACGGCTGCTTGCTGAAGAAGGACACCCTGTCATCTTCCAAGAGCGGCGAATACACGGGTGAGTGCTCGGATCCAAGTCCGCCTTACCTAGGGCTCCATGGTCCCGGGGTGGAAATCTGTTTGGAGATCCCTGTACTATGTGTTTGCATTCCTACAAGCACATAATCCAACGCTGCGGTGCATGCACAATTTGATATTAGAGTTATATTCAATTATAAGCTCAGATATTATTTATTTTACTGTTACAAAAAACATTTGAGTATATTTTAGCTAAACGTGATGTGACTATTCAATTTTTGGTGACGCAGTTAGAGGCCCCTCACAGAAAGAGGCCTGAAGCGGACCCTCGGCCCCCGCATAGGTTTGGTACTGCTGCAGAGTTGACTCGAAAGCAAAATTTGTTGCAAAGATTGTAAACTGCTGCTAAAGCTATTAGTAGTCAATTGAATTGAGCAAAAAACAGAATACTTTAAATAAATTAGTAGTAGTTGATATGCATGTAATGAAACTATAAAATGAAAAAGAAATACACAGTAAAACTGACAATTAGCAGCTATATTAGTTGTCAACTGGAAGCTGAAAGGTAACTCATCAATATTAATGTAGAATTTCGCGAACTATGTTATACATCATACTCTATAATATTAATATATTATTACACATTACATTATTATACTCTGAAACCATTTAACTAATTATACCGGAGTACTAGTATATCAGAGATTATACAAATATGAGGCAAAGTATAAGATCTTCTGAATTGAAATTGGATGACTTGTAGCAGAAAACTTCAGTTATGAGTTGTTAGTTTGGTTAAATCAATAAATTAAGTAGAGAAATTTTACCTACCACCAATTTAGTTAAAAATTATTTTAACTAACAACTAATTTTCCAAAATTCTTTCAACTGAAACAAGTTCTGATTCTTGTTGGTAGTGAAGTTCAACTAAACATGTAGCAAGCTTCTGTCCAACTTTGTTTCACCATCCCTGCTTCGTGTAGCATGGAGATTTTCAAAATGTGTTGACTGATTAACCCTTCATCTTTCCCACATTTTTCGGAAGGCGTCTAAAATAAAAATTAAGGTCAAACAAATATTTTCAAGGCTCGAATGACTGTGCCTAGTTGCATTCCTTCATTCACAAGAAAGACGTTCATCACGTCAAATTAGGAAACACTTTCCAGGAGAGTATTTTTAAACAACCTTATAGTTGTATGAAAAAATTGTGATGAGTAGGAGATTGTATCGTCAGATTAATTGGAAAATTTCTCATGTATGAGTCTTCACTGTGATAGACCGATACGCATCACAAACAATGGAAACTAACGAGCTAATGTCCTTTCATTGAAAATATTGAAACATTTTCAAGCCCAATCTGTACATAAGTCACGTCATAACTTCTGGAAACCCCTGATTTTCATTCCCATTGTGAAAGTTTCCATGGGCGAGTGCATTTACAAACAAGATCTCGCCGAGGATCTGTCTCAGTTCAGTAATGCATCCTTGAAAAATTATTCTCTTGTTTATTGTATATTTTATGTTCTTCTTCAAAGATTGAAACAGTATTCAGCCGCTGCTAGCGACATTTATAACTACCCCCTCTTAACTCTCCCACCAACAGGGAATACTACATTGCAGTAAAAGTGGGAAGCCACAGTCCACCCTGAGAACATTATATAATTTCATTAAGGATGTAAGATATGCAAGGAAAAACAAACAGTGGTTTAAACCAGATAAGAGCTTAATACAAATAATGACAAGTCTTGGGTATGTTAAAGCATATTTGCATCGTTTCGGATTATCGAACATCTTACATGGCGATTGCGGAAAAGGCCAAGAGACAGTAACACACAAACTATTGGATTGTGAATACGAGAATAAAAAGAGAGGAAGGTTGACCCAATTAATGGAACGAACAGGAGCTTATACACCCAATGAATGGCGCAGGTTGATAAGTAAAGAAAACAATTATAATGAACTACAGGAAATAATGTTAATAATGCTTGTCAGAAAAGAAATAAAGGAAGAGAATAGTAGACAGATAGCTGACAGTAGACAGGGCCAGCCTCCTGGTGGCAGGGACAGTACTTGCTGATGCACGCCAATATAGAGACACAATAAAGATGAAAAGAGAGTATTGGAACCTGTATTATGCGGAACCGGGATATGATAATAAATAAATAAACAAAAATTAAATAAATGATTTCACCCTAACAAACTCAAACTTGGTGGGGAAAGCATGGAGTTTTATTATCTCTTGCTTGATTTAAAATGGTACTCAAGGACTATTCAAGTGTTATACAACTTTGTCACCAAACCTATTGGAAAAAATTGCGATACACCAATCACGCAGCCATGATATACTTCGTAATTTGCATTATATTTCCAGCGAATTCAAATAAATTTTCACCTGAATTTGTGGCCAACTTTTGTTCGTGTCTTGCTCCTCACATCACTCGGCGACATTTTAGCGCACGTATGACTCTTCCAATTCCATTGTATCTACTTTAAACATAAAGTTTGCCTGACACTAACCTCGCGAAACATCAGTTGATTACAGGAAAGCAGAGCATATCCCGAGATGGCAGTCTCCCTATGAGTTTGAAGTTTATTTTGTTGAAGTTGGTGTTGTTTTTTACTTCCCTACAGCCGTATTTAATTTTATCGATCCACATTTACGTCAATCATAGTATACCACCGAAGGAACAAAGTGACGTCCTCTCGTTCGAATCCCATTGCTACCCGACAAAAACAAATGCAATTACAATAATTCGAAACGTAATTGGCAGTGACTATTCCTGTGAAAATATGATAGACTATTTCCAATAAAATATATAAATGGAAAAAATTACATCTTCAACATCTTTCTATAGAGTGGAAGTATCTAACTATCCTTTGAAACTTGCGAAACATGAGATTTTCTAACTGCCATAATATTTGTGATCTTCAAATTTTACTTGTTTCCTACAAAATTACCTACGAAATTTCTCTGGGCCATCTATTCGATAAATCCGAAAAGCAATCGATCTGAAGGAGCGTCTAACGTGGATGCAACGAGCTCAACACTCCAGTAGCATTGGTTGCATCACATAGTATTTGCTATGACCGACACCATTTGCTAATGCTAACATCATTGCACTGCGATAGAACGGAAAGGTTTGAAATTAAGTATGAAAGATTGTATCGAGGAAATGTAATAATTCTAAAATATTTATGAGTGTGATATATTGAAGGAATTAAAATGTTATAGCATCATAAAACACTTTACATAGAACAAAGAAAATATCAAACTTGACTGTTCATAGATTATTTCAGGCACTAAAAGTAAATATTGCAACGTTCAGAATAATTTCCTCTTCTAGACACAGATGAATTTCATCAACCCAACAATAAATATTTTCAATTCAATAGAAACTGGATGGCATGAAGCAATAATGTGTTGGACCTTACTAACGCAAAATTCAAGATAAGTGTGTTCAGAAAATATTATTTCAATCTTCCTAGAATTTGACAATTTAATTTCTAGGCTTATAATAACATTCTTAACCTTCAGTCTGAGATTTTCAAGAATCTTAATGCATCAGATTTACTTTTCGCAACACTATTGTTCCAGATATTTTTGCGTGGAATGAGAATACATTCAATAGCTTCTGAACTCAGGGTAACGAAATGTTTTATGCAATAGTAAATTGTATTGTCCCAATTATCAATGCTTGGGTGTTTGATAGTAGTTACATTAAAATAGTGATGGAGAGTTTCACGGATAAAAAATGTGTATAATGAAATCACATAAGAAAATTCCTTAAGGAGAATACTGTGTATTTCTAGACAAAAACATAACGAAGCGTTTACTTCATAAAGGACGTGCATTTAAACATATATCAGAAGAAGAAAAAATGCTTTCGTTTTGTATAACCACTGAAGATGACAGCAACTCGATTGAAAGCGGTTTTGAAGAAAATAAATCGTTTGGTTGTGACAACACCTTTTACTTCTTTAATTTTTAAGTCAACAAAAAAATGGCACCAATTTCAGAATTAGAAAAAAATAATACCACGTTGAAGGAATGAGCAAGTAGCGCCCGTTCTTGAAAAAATATATCGGGAGATTAAATATTTTACTGCACTAAAAGAGAAGGTGCTTATATACACGTTAAAGGTACAGTAGGAAATTGACGCCCATCTTACTTGAAATAAATTTTTTGTCTGTAAACACTGTTTATATTAAATACTCAATTCAATGAAAAGACTTAACATAATTTTATGAATAGAAAAATACTAGTTGTGAAGTGTAACTATTTACAATTTCCAAGATATAAAAGTCATCTTTTTAAAAACTTGTCTTTGGTGTTTTTAAAAATACTGTTTTTTACCACCCGTTCGATAAATAAGCTGCTGGGCGCAAAAATATATTCATTAGGATTATAAATCTTATAGAACACATATGTCACACACACATTTCATTATTGTAATACAAAATGTACGTAACAAATAAAATTTCGACATAAGAATATCATACTTCTTAACGCTTGTAACGAACTTGTAACTTCTATTATAATAATTTTGGCCAATTTTTTTAAGTTCTGGCATTTTAATTTCAATTTAAAAATTCAGTTTTTGTGATCTGCGGTTGTTTTTCACCAAAGTTGTGAAAATGTATCCCTCTCATAGGTCATTCACTCAAGAGCTGAACGAATACAAACTTAATTAAGTTGGAATGTTCACGGAGGACCCAATGAACAATAGAACGTATCAATTTACATCAATTTTATTGGGCAAGATTTTTCAAAGGTTGAATTGCTACGAATTTTACATTCAATTTAAAAATAGTGTCGTGGTCCTTACAATTAGTGGTAGCTTTCATGAATATCGGCATTCTGTTGTGTCAAAGTTTGTTAAATCTGCCCATGGAAGAAGTATACTTTTGTCTGCGAAGCCTTGTCGGACTCTCGCCAACATGCGTACATTCTAGTGGCTGTTGACGGAAGCTCTGCAAAGATTTTTTTGGAGTGAAATTATTTATTGGCGAGAAACGATTAACAAAAGTAGGGATAAAGAATTATATGACTTTACAGTATACGATCTTATGTTGTAAACATCTAGGGCAATGTAGGACAAAACTATGAAAGGAATTAATACGAATCATTTTACTTTTCATTTAAATTTTTGAAGCAATACATTTACTTTAACCAATTTTTTGAAATGAAAACCGATCATCGTAACTTTTCATACGTGTGATGCAAAATTCATATTTATTTATTTTATGTCTTATGGCGAGATTCAGGGCTCTCCCACCTAATCGTGACTTGGGTGAGGAACTTCGGAAGAACAGATGTTGGGTTGCCGGGGAACTACCGGTACCACTAGACCACCTCCTCGTGGGAGGGTCGGGAACTTCCCACTCTCCATACTGGGAAGGTTAATTAGAACAGTCACAACATCTATCAATAAATGCTTGAGATCTGCCACGGAATCAGCAACGCACAATAGAAACACGGGAATAGAAAGTTAGTGTCAGGATAAGAAGACATATATGCGGAAAACATGACATATTGATATACAGAATATGAGACACAATACACACCAAAATAAAAAAAGAGTTGAACCAACTAAAAGAGATATTAAGGAAGAGAAAGCAAAACAATGGTAAAAACCAGTACAGGGTGTAATATTAAAATAAAGAAAAAACAAAAAGAACTTGACCACCACGGTCGATTTCTGGGTATTGTCATACCTCGATATTGATGAAACGATCATTGAGACATTTTGTCTCACTTCTCAGGAATTTGTTGCACTATACATTGAACGAAAGAATTGATCAAAATAACTGCAGAAACAGTATTTCTGGCTCACGTTTTTCTAAATTGTATTATTTTCTCTTTAAATAAATTCAGTATCTGTATTCACAAGAAGCATAGTGTTCCTAGTATAAGCGTTCTAGAGGGTAAGTACAATATTAGAATAAAATGAAAGTTTTAGGAAAGCTTTACAGAGAGATAAATTAAGAAAATGAAGTAATATAATGAAGCTGCTGAAGACGTTTACAGGTTGATGCTAACTTATGAACTTGGTGTATACTTCCTCGTACAAATCTACAAGGTGTGTAAATAAAATTAGAATCCTTCGTCTCACCAATTAAAATCAAAGCTTCGTTAGTGAGTGAAGAGATTTTAAATAGTGAAAGGTTCAACCTCTCCGCTTTTGGTTACCTTTCAAATCATCATTTCAACTTAACTTTCTTTAACGGCTCTTTCAAAAAGATGGGTTTATTTGATGCACGCCTCTAGATTATCGGAGCTGCTGTGGTATCTCGTGATTGAGCATTATTTTCCATTGGAAGTTGGCGGGTAAAGGTGAGGAGATGCACAATGGAAATTGAGAGCTTGTCGCGTCAGCGAAGCGAGCTGTGAGTTTCAGAGAGGGAAGAAGCATTGGTGCTTGAAGATAAAAAAAACGAAGAGGAATCAGCCAAGAATTTGTTTCTTTCTTTCAAATCAAGTAATTGTATCTATTCATTGTTCCCCCATTGGCTAGAAACACTCTCACTATTTTTAACCAGAATATCTTATTTTATCATGGTACGAAATGTTTTTTATCTTTAAATATAATACAATATTTAGGATTTATTCTTGCGTGAAGGTAAATAAAATTACAAAAATATTAAAAACACACCCAAGTTTCACATTTATTTCGATCTTCCTTTTTATCTATATTTCTTTCAACGTACTACCATACAATTCATTGTAAATTCAAACCTTTAAAAAAAGTTAATGCATCGTTAGGATAAAAATCTGAATCGGTTCCAAGAATATATTATAGAAAATTATTCGTAAGGGTAAAATATTTTAGTGTTTCGAACATAAGAGCATATTTGCCAAATGGTACTTAATCAAAAACATTAATTGAAACTTCACAGAATATTTACAATTTATTTTGAAATTGCACATGAGACCCAAGATTTTCATATGCATGCGCTTCATGAAGGCCTGAAACAAATAAGCTGTTTTCCAGGTGTTCTGCAGTGATCCATACAAAACGATTCAATTAAAGGATGTTAAAATATTTCCATAAATGAACAATCCCTGTGAACGCTTAAATTCGGTTCGCATAAACAATACTCCGGGGTGCGAGGATAAAAGTTGTTTACTATTTGTGTTGCTTTTTCGCGGACAAACAATATTTATTATGTAACTCAACTCCTTCCGTACGGTAGCAGGCGGTTCATGATGTTTTTATCATCGCTCACTCTCTTCATAGCATTCCGGAGGCCAGTTGCCATTTGGTTTGAATTTGCACGCATAATCCTGGGATTCAGGGGTTGGTACTGCTGCTGGGGAGTCACACGCGGCTTTTCATGCAGTTTCAAGAGGCTCAAAAATCAAATGAACAGTTATTTTCTACCAGTATTTGTATTTTTTTCTTTAATTCATTGGAGAGTCGATAGGGTACATACATGTTATTAATGACGTTAACAGCAAAAGATCTTTTCATAATATAACATTTCTGGGGAGGTTAATTTGTATTTTTTAAATTATGTCTATTCCCTCTAAATTTATATACAACAACATTTATAGACAAAAATTAATGGTTTGTAATTATGATTACTAATTCACGCTATGTGGTCTCGATTTATACCAATTATAAATAAAACTATCTTCATTCCATTAAGGAAATATTTCAAGTTTGGTTTCTCATATTGGTGTTTTCATTTGCCCGCAAAGTTTCGTGAATTATCGTACCTCTACAATAAGCGAAGGAGGCTTCCCTTAAAATTCAATTATTTGACTTTGCTGAGAATGGTATTACACTATAAAAGATGGGAGATGAAATATTGTAGTCTAATATGTCAACTTTGATGATATATTTCTTTGATAAAATATCTTTGAACATAATTAGCCTCTTGATCCAATATTTGATGACATTTTTACATTCTTGTTTCTGCAGTAGTGGAGATAACATAGAAATGGTCAGTGGCCGCAGAAAAAGATAAAATTTTTGAATTCGAACGCATCGAACTCCTCCATGACGTCTGTAACGATTATAAAAACAGAGAAAAATTATTAGGTGCTCATAAATCAATCGCTATCAGTCTGAAAGAAAACGGGTAAAACAATTTAGTGTGGATAACGTGTTGATGGACCAGTACTTAGCGATAATACGTCATCAATTCCAAAGATAAAAATTTTTTGCTTAGCTTTAAAAACAGCATTTTATCCAACATTTGATTAGGGTATTATTAACATTTGGTAGTCGTCAAACATATTTTACTTAATAAATGTTTTAAAAGTTTGACCAAAGAAAAGAACTTCGATAAGTTTATAAAATTGAAAGAATTGAAAAAAATTGGAAAACAAATTCTATAGCAAGATTTGCAGCACAAATTATACTTATTTTAGAAGACCTTTATGTAACAGATTCAGCTAGTAGAGAGAGCTTTAAATAGGCTTGCGGACTCTGATCTTTCCAGTTATCAACAGTTTTGGCCCCACGTTTGGATATAAGAACATATTAGATCAATTCAAAATGTCTAACCATCAAATGTAAATAATCAAAATCAGCTAGACATTATTTCTTAAATGTTCTTGTTCCTAAATTGATGGGCCGAAGCAGTCTCGGATACTACAAGTAAGCACACTGTTTACTACCAATAAGAGAGTTTTCAGACGAGTTTAGATTGGGTTTGATACGACATCACTACGGCCTCCTATGAACTTTTTTATGTTTACCTCGTTAAATGTGAAGAAGTGTCACAGTTTGAGCTTTGTTATTCGGATATTGCTCCAGCATTCGCCTTGGAGGGTCAAGGAAACCACGGACATCACGATTTGCATAGCCAGCATACAATTTAGATAGGTTTCTTCTCTCCATCCCATCCTTGAGGTTAAAATTTTAGATTGATATTAAAATTTTGTCTCTTTTAGAATGTAGAATTGATACATACAACACATTTCATTAATATTACAATTTATTCTAACTTGATTGCTTCAGATACAAAATCGCGTGTACTGTGATTGAAAGTCAGCTGGAATTGTCAGTTACGTAGCAAGATGGCGCGAACTCGTACGTGATGTGAATCTCATAGAACCTATGTTTAATACATTTTAACAAATATAAAAGAAACTAAATGTTTTCTTTTGTCTAACAAAAGTAGGTCGAAAAGCAAGATTTTCATTTGTATTTGTCTACGGCTCAACAGTGCTGATATTCTATGGACAATGTTCAACTGTCTGCATTCACTCGAAGCGAGTCAGAAACCTATCGATGAGCGAGTGATCCATTCAGGAATCGCTCCGAAATAGAGGAATAATTTGAAATCGAAGGGTTTGATTGACATAGTTCAATCCATTATAGTAAAACTGTATTACATTACATTCATATTTGATTAAAATGGATCCTAACTCTTCCTTTCGGGGCCAATTCCTCTCGACAAAATTAATAGTATGATGTGTCGTTTAAATATAATACTATTTTAATTTGTTGCAAATCCTCGAAATGTTCCTGATTTAAAAACATTTAGTACACTAAAATACATTTATAACACCCTTAGTAATTTCACAAGGAGAGACTTGGTCCTCCCGTCGCTGATGTTTGTCGACCCCTGCTCTGGAACATCAGTCCCTGGCGCTCCGCTTTGTCGTCCTGCTACGCTGTCGGCCGCGCAACTCCGCTCCATCGGAATGAAAACACCGCAAAGCCCAAACAAAACACGACTCCGATCGCCAATTCCCCTTCACCGGCTTGTATTCTCCCCGAAATAATCTATAATCAATACATAAATACTGTGGCAAGTTTTCACGCATTACTCCTCGTTCTCGACACCAGCTTCCCCCTCCTCCCCGAACGAGAAAGCAAAAGCTGCCATTGTTATGGAAATGCTATAAATGGTTATGCGCTCATCCGACTTATTTTATTAGGTGAGAAAATATTTGAGGATTAAAAACGAAGTGCGTGGACCCGTCCGGAAGAGCGCCGCACGGCCTTTTGTTCCAACGACTGGCAAAGGGAAAAGGCTTTCACAAAACGGAGGGGGCCACCATGTGCCGTTCACGATTAATGGAACGCCATGAATTACACCCAGCACACGGTGAAAGCTATTAAGAAATGATTTAGACGTCCTACAATGACGTTTCATATTCATCAATTATTTTCGTCATTATTAGCTAGGTACTTACCTTAACGGAGATTAGGTATCATATTATAGCATCAACTTATATTTTTGTTTTTTTAAAGAGTATCAAACCGTTAAGAAGACTTCGCTTTTGATCATTGTGTGGTATTTTAATTGTGTCTAATACAAGGCTAAATTTTAAATAAACTTTCTCGTACATTCTTACAGCATTTTGTGATTTAACTTCAGTAAAACGAGTGCACTTTGTTCACAACGGATTTTCCTGCCGGTTCTTCATATTCGATTTAATTTAGAAACAGGCGCAAATTAAAATGATGTTCTTAATGTTTTGGGGTTCTCATAAGTATGTTTGTGATTTATAAATCTCCAAATCATCGTAAGAATTTCAATTACTTCACAACTATATTTAGATTGGTTCATAAAACAACTTCAAGAAGAATGTCTGGGAAGGGTAAATTTTCTCGTTAATTATCGGTTTCATCTTTCCTGTCTCGAATCTTTTCAATTCGATTTTAGTATGGTTTCTCTGCATTCAGTTCCTCCTCACATGAAGGCATTCCCCGAGTCTCGCAACAGTTATAGAAATATGACAGTTCACCGATTTCACATAAAGTGTTTATCGATAATTTCAATTATCTACATGGTGGTGTATGCACCTCATAAATAAAATTAGTCTACTCAATGAACTAAGTTATAATTTTCTGAACCACATATCTCGGAATGAATAAGTCCAAACCCCCATCGTGGAAGCTTACTGGGAGTGCAGTAATTGCGTTTATTCTCAAAGTAGGATTCGCAAAGAAATCCTTATGGGACATATATTTTATGTTCATGAGACCAAAGAGAGACCACACTATGCATTCCCCTCAATTGATCATTTTATCCCTCATAGCATGTCCATTCCAAAGTGGGAGTGACAGCTCCCGAGTTCAAATAAGGAACTGCTATCAGCACTTAAAAGATATTGGATTCTCGTTAAAACCGATGATGTGTGCCTTTATTCTCAATTTCAAAGCACTTTGATCGAATATAAAAGGATTTAGGAGCAACCGAAGTTCACACATAAGGCTCAGCAGCTAATTTGTTGTCAAAACTGCTTATTTTATTTCCTATTAATATTCTTTCTGGGCTCTAATGACCTTCGATGTTGACGAGCCCTAAAGCCCCCCCCCCCAAAAAAAAAAAAAAGTTATTTCTGGGATAAATTGATTAGGGTTAAAGAAATTAATGTTGCTATATGTTGTCCTAAATGTTGACAGTGGAGTTGAAATAATAAATAGATATTTCAGTTTATTTATTTATTTATTTAGTCTCCCTAATTATTGTTTTTAATACGCATTACTTACTAATTTGTTCTTTCTCTACGTAATTTTTAAATTTTACATTTTTATCACGCCCAAACTTATGGGAAAGAAGATTTGTCAGTCCTAAAGACTGAAAAAATTAATCGAATCATCTGTCTAAATTTTGATTCTGAATTCATTTGAACAGAGCAAGATGATGGGATATATACAGCGGGTCAATCAAAATTCCTTACATTCTCTGTGTAACAATCTAACTTTCCAAATTGGTAGTGAGTATTTGTTCTTACATAATTTCCACGAACACATCTCCGCTCGACGTAATTACTCACAGAACATTATTGTGCCTTTACTCGCTCTGACAAGTGTTTATTTATAGATGGAAGGATGTAATAGCCGTGTGTACTGGTGAAGATGTCTACCGAGAACATGTTGCGATAGTGGCTTCATTTAGAATTGATGCGGTTTCGTTGGAACAACGTGAAAGCGTTACTGCGTGTAGCATTACACAATCTTCAGGCAAATACGCTAGATACAGAATAGAGAAGCGTGTAATGATGAAAAATCTATAGGGAAATGAACACTTCATGCAATCAGTGGAGACGAAATTTCGAATGTACTCGGATTAAAAAGAGTTACTTTTATTAAATAATTATCTCTATTTCTATCTATATCCATCCAATATATTATTAAAATTAATAATAATAATAATAATAATAATAATAATAATAATAATAATAATAATATGTTCGGTTGAAAAAAAAATTCAAGAATTTTTGTTTTTGTTTGTTGGGTGTTCCTATAACATACAATTAAAACTTAGGCGAGTACTGTGAGGCACTTACTCATACCACCAAAAGCAACAACATAAAAAAAGAGATATACAAACGTACACACAATTATATTACAATACATATCAAATTATAGACAATTAATAATTAATAAATATAAAAAAGAAACAATAAATTATAAGTGCAGGGATGTTAATACGGCAGTATCGTTGAGCCAATTCTTTAGTTTTTTGCTAATAAATCGAAACTGTTGATTTCCTAACGTATCATGTGGAAGCACTTTGGGCCTAAATACACAAAAGTTCTGAAAAAATGACTTGTTGACCCAAGGTCTGACAAAATGATGCTGAGAAGTACTTCTTGTTTGATAAAATAAATTTACTGTACCGGCATTACCACTCACCCAGTAAAATGTTCGGAGCACTGAAAAAAAATCGACTGTAGTTTTATTAGTAAGATTCTTAATTCTTTAAGTAATTGGTCAGTATGCTCACTTGGTTTCTTAAATAAAATTATTCTAACGAAATATTTTTGCTTACAAAACGTTTGTGTTACATATTCATGAATTCGTCCCCATTCTTCTATTGTTTTTTTTGTTCTTTTTTATTAGTGAAAAGTACGTAGGCCTAAGAAAGTTAATATCACAAATATTTCTTAAGAAATAAAATATTATAATAGATTTTCTAATTTCTGCGAGAGGTTAAACTTTAAAGAATAAAATAACCAGTTTGCTACATCAAAACTTCCGTCTCAAGATACTTCCTCAGATACTCGTTGCAATATTCCTCGTTTTGTTTCAACTGAAAATAACCTCAAGTATATCATTTTTGTTCCTTTTTAAGTCCAGTTGTATCACTTATATTCTGGAGGCAGTCTATTTCATTAAAATGAAATGTAGAAAAATGAAAAATTTTATTAGACCAGAAATGAAGCACATTATGCATTAATGTTTCTTAAGGTGGAGTTTTTTCTTCTAATTTTTCATTCAGAGGGGTGAAAATGGGCTAATGGAGTAAAATGCTGTTTCATAAAGTGTAATTACATGCATCTTTTCAGAGTGCACAAATTAGGCAATTAAGTGCGCAAGAAAATCAGTGAGGCCATTTCTCAGCACATTTCTCCCTGTTTTCCTGGCTACCCTTCGTCAGTTATCTTCCCTCTTTTATCAATTAACATCATCTGCGATTCAATTCATTTTTATTATGCCTCCCTTTCTCTTTGTTTCGTGTAATTGACCAAGCCACAGATTTGCGCTCGGAATGAGATCGCACCCCAACGACTGCATCATATTTGAATCCTTGGGTGGTGGTGAATGATCTTGATCTTGGGTGGCATAAATACATGTTCACAACGCTTCAAGGCACACACACACACACACACATATATATNCTCATAAAAGTCTCATATAATCTACACAAGCGAAGGGTGTATGCATTCGACTAAGACTCTGACAAATTGAATATTTCTACATTTGTCAAGTGATTAATTTTCTTTTCTGGATTTTTGTTTGTTGAGTTGAATGTCCTTAAGTGTGGTTATTCTTAGATTCATTTGGGTTCAATTATTAAGTCTATGTATTTATTTTATTCATCTAAGACTTCATTTGTTTATATGTATTTCCCCATTTTATAAGGAATTCACTGATGCGACCTCGCAAGTTACTTAACCGCTGCCAATAATAAAGAATATTGGGAGCTCCTTGTCTGCGCAGAGCACAGCCTCTTTTGGAACTACTGAGTTGCTACTACGCAGTGTCGTTCGCGTATCATGAACAGCCTTAGCACCCATCCTGGTCGCGCATTCCCTCATTTTCATCTCCATGCAGTGCTTTGACATTCGTCGCTTCTCGTCCTTCACCCTCGCTGTCTCGGCGGCCGCTCGGCGACGCCCGAGAGCTAATACATTTACGCGCGGCAATCGAGTTATCGCGCGCGCCCGGAGTGGCCGTACGCTGCACCCCGCGCTAACCACATGAAAGCGTCGTCGCGCTCCCCTCCCACCCCGCCCTGCCGATGCACCACTCCGCCCACCACGCCGTTTAAGCACGACGCACGCGGACGGCCTTCGTGCACGACAAGTAGCCAGATTAGACAGCGTACAAATACGAGACGGAGGGTGCTTGGTGGATCTAGGGTGGCGGATGAGTGCGTGGGTGGTAGGTGGCAGTTCTGCTCAGGGATCTACACTTTCGGTGCTGAGACCAGTGTTTCGGGAAAACTAAACACTGCACCCTCTCTGCTCCTTCATTGATATACACTCACACAGTCAAATATCGATTCTATATTCTCTAAAATGCTCTATCTTGTCTTATCACATATCAATGTTATTTTATTGAAGTATAAGATATATGATAACCTGAAAAGACAGTGTTAAATAGAAAGTGAATACTTTATCCTTATGTGGCGAAAAGTGCAACAGAAAAGGTTTCATGTTAATTATTCCCCATAGAAATAGAGACAGGAAGAATATCTGGTTCTTCCCCATGCAGTGCTTTGACATTCCCATCCGTTGCCTTTGCCCCCCCCCCC
>NNCF01128375.1:835206-885325 GCA_002313205.1 Laupala kohalensis
CAGGTAGGTTCCTTTCAGGGTATAGACTAACACTAAGAAAGGATTTTACGAAAATCCACCCCTGACGGGGTGAAATGGGGACTAGAATGTTTTTTGTATTTATCCTACCATTAGTCTAGAGTGTCTGGAGCAATTTCAACCGAACTTGATACATCGATGACTGACTATCGGACAACAAACACTGTGTGGGTAAATTACCCCCGGCACCCTTAAGGAGGCGTTGAGAAGAGGATGACATGAAGAAATAATGGAAAAATCTGATATTAGATTCAAAATCATACTTTTCGGTGTCGTTGAGATGGATAAGGACGCCTCCGATGCTTTGTAAGTTCACAATCAGTCCACATTAGAAGTAATTTACCTTTACGCCCTTGGGGTAAGAGTGGGAATGAGTTGCAGGTAAAAATAATAAAAAACGACCAATTTTGGTGAAAAATCAATCATTTTTGGGACCGCTGAAGTGAAGTTACACCCTCGTTGTCACATCGGTACTCGATCAACCCCTATAAGAAATAAACACCCTTTGTGTTGGGGGTGAGGAGGAGAGAAAATTAAAATTAGTCGACAGTGATCAATATTATTGTTGAGATTGTAGTTTTCGTGACCACTGAAATTAGTAGTGACATTCTCGAAGGCGACACAGTCCACAATAAGCCCGTATAAATTCCAGCACCCCTAGGAAAGGGGATGTCTTGAAAAAGATATCGAACATGGCATACCAGTAACGAGTCCATAATTTTCGGCGTCGCTGAGATAGTGAAATTTCGATATCGTGCAACTTTAAACCATCAATGTAGAAATACACCACTAGCATACCTTTGAGCAAGGGAAAGGAAATGAATGTATATACCAAAATTATTGAAAACTAATTTTGAAATATGAAAATTTGCATCGGATCCACAGTTTTAGGGTTAATGAGATTTTTAAAATACGAATGCCGTTAAGTTTTAGTTCACTAAGAGGCACGGTATCCTTAGAGCTGGGGGTGGGAAAGACGTGACGAAAATTGCGTAAAAAGACCGACATTAGGGTCGAGTCCAAGGTTTTTGTCATGACTAATCGTATTTCGAATGACATTATGGACCCTTCAGACTACATGAGATGTAAGACACCTCTAGACGCGGGTGTTGGGAAGAGCATGACACGAAAAATAATCGAAAATTTCCGCTAAAAAACGATTTTACGAAAATTCACACTCAAGGTAGTGAAATGGGAAATCGGTGTTTTCTAAAATCTTGTTCACAATTACATCAGTGAAAATAAGGAGACTTCAGTGATATCAAACCTCCAACATTATTGGATAACATTCTGACTGGATATCAATGAGAATGTGAAAAAGAATAAAGCTGCAGACATATTACAAAATTTACGTGTGCAAAGACACGGAAACCCAGGTAGTAAATAAAAACTTCATTGTCAAAGTAGCCGTTGCAAACTTCTAATGAACACGTGGAGGACAATACAATAATTTACTCTTCGAAAACAATCAAGAGTAGTGACAGATTTAATATTAGTAAAAAATTATCTCACAGAAACGTGCTGTTATTCATTTATTATTTTTCAAAAATTGTAAATAAAACTCGCGCCATGTTGTGGATAAAGAGATACTGTACACAACCGCGCCTAGGTTGCGTACAAATAGAAGTAAACTAACATTAATAAAAAAAGAACAAAACAGCATAGAAATGTAATTGTAATTTAATCAGTATTTAGAGAACTGCAATAGTGGCGTTATGAAGTATAACAGGAATTAACATCACTTTACAATCGGGAACCATATAAAAACAATTGAAACTCATTTTAATATCTTTTATTAAAATCAGTAAATTCTTTAATATTATAGAAACAATGGCACACTAGAAATCTTTAAACAGCGAATTTGATATAATTATATATAATCTATTAATATAATTTACATTTTTGGGAAGGGAATCATACAAAATGATCCCTGAATGATACAGACCATTTTGATAAAGAATGGTTGATGTGATAGGACGATGAATATTCGCTTTATTACGAGTGGTGTGTTCGTGAACTAGAATGTTTCTTCTTAAACAGGGTAACCAAGGAAAGTCCGGATCTCCGGTGTACAACATCGACTCTCAGTCTTCATCAAGTCATATACGAAGTTAAACATCCTCATTAGCAGGACAACAAAAAGGACTGCTATTTGAAAATTTTAAATTCTTTGATTCGACCGAAAAGGGAACATCGCTTGTAGGTACAGTTGAGGAGAGTAAGAAAGATGATCGGGTTCATGTTCGTTGCGTTTTCTCGCCCCGTGGATGTGAAAAAAGTAGTAGATGTCGGCGTTTCTTTTGCTTCAATGTCACTTATAGTTTTTTTTAATAAAACTTTATTCTCTCCCAAGCATAGAGCTCAAGAAACATCACTCTTGCATGGCGGAGGCCCTGTAGTTTGAAACGCCATCCTCTCGAGGAAGAAGGAAGTCACCTAATTTAAATTTACTTTTGTGTTTTAATTGAGAGAATCAAAATACTTGAAACACCTAATTAAAGACAAAGTTAAACCGATTTTTTAACACCACTGCACTACATTTTCGCCACGTTTTTTTTTTCCAAAAACCAAAACTTATCCAATGCTCTGAAACCGGGAAAATTTTGTACGGAACAAGTGTAATATGTAGTTCAGTTGAAGAGAAAACAACCAAAATAAAAAATACAATTAAGGAGTTTTCACTTTCGGCTAAACCACTCTGGAATTATAATGTGTTCATGTTAATCCAAGTATCTACATTTTTTTCCATAATAGTAAAAAAAATCGTAATCGTAAAAACATCCATCGTAAGATTCTCAATCTTGAAATTTCGGACATATATGTGTCCTTAAATTCATTTTGAAATACCAGGATCATTAGTTCTTAAAGTTTCGTTAAAACCATTTACAGCTACTAATTATATATTAAATCAATGTTTTCATGAACGTTAGTGAATATTGTGTTGAACGATGAAGTACTTCAATTTCAATCTAAGCACATCTTACGAATTTGGAATCATATGGCGTTTAAAATGAACCTCAGTGTTGATTAAGAAATTATAGCGCTGATCAACTAACATACAATGCGTAGCTATTCCAAAACAGAAGTTGAGAGGGACGCACATGTCTGCCATCTATGGATGCCAACGAAAACTAGATGTGACAGTCAATGCAGACATCCGCAGAAACTGGTGCTCTACTGACGATGCTCAAATTCTCCCCAGCGACCCTGGTGACCATGTTGCGCAGCTATGCGTGCCGTACTCGTGTGTGTACTTAACTGTGTGTTCTTACGGAAGGTCATGGACCACTAATAATGTAACCCCCATAACGAATAAGAACTCTATAAATACTACTTACTGTGGCGTCGAACAGTAATCAACAAATGATTCATCCGGTATTAGTTTTCATCGTTTCATGATGGATGAAGCTTTGCGAAAGAAGATGTAAGTAGCTCTAAAGACGGATAAACGAACTTCTAACAATTCCGGCTGCATTGTATTCATAGTTGAAATCTTTATGTTACTTTTCTTGCCTACATCCATGGAAAGTTTTACAAAATTTTAGTTCATAGAGGTTATGCTTCAAAAATTAAAATCATGTTTATTTATGAGATTATTCCCTCAGTTTCTCAAGGGAAGAGGACTGAAAATTTTGTTTGTGCGCTTGTTAAATTGTTTTTATATTATATAACTATGGAAAGAAATCAAATCCTCCTTTCAGAATGGAATTAAACCTTTTAGATAACTATGTTACTTTAAAAGCTTCTATTTTCTTTGTTCGTGTGAGTTTTGTTACTAGCTTGTTATTAATTTTTTTTAATCTCCATTTTCCGTGTTTCTAATGTTTTCATCAGCCAATGAACAGCAATTAACATGAATTCTGTGTGTAAAATGGTATTTCATAGTATAGTAACATTTTAAGTAGAATTTTAATCCTATTTTTAATGCAAGTGTCTAAAATATCCGAAGAATTCATTTAATTATTTATTAATTGCGACGGCGGGCCATGAGTATTGCAGGCACCCCTTAGTTCACGATTTCTTTTTTTCCAACTCGTCCAGAAACCGTTCACATGATTCGTGTGATGGTTTACCCATAAATAAATGTCGAACCATTTCACTCGCACATGTCACTGACGAGCACAATTGTCGTAATTTACAGGCAAACTGCCAAGCAGGTTACTTACCCCGTGTAAACAGATTTCGAAGGCAGGTAACCTGCTTCGCAGCTTGCCGGACACGTTACGTGCTAGGCAGCTTACCCCGTGTAAACGGGTCTGAAACGCGTAAGGCAGGTACATGGTGTGTCAGGCATGCTGAGGTATCCCATTTGTCCGTCAAGGGCGCTGCAGTAATCTTTGCATCGCCAATTGTCGGCTTTTTGAACTGCAACCTGCGATGCCCCAAATGAGCTGAGCATGAACAACCCTAGTCCATGTCTCCACGTTACTAACGAGCTAAAACGTTTATTTCATTGCGTCACATATTTTTATCGTGTCAATATGCAGCGTAACCAGCAGAAATGGAAAAAATGATATAATCATGTGATGAGCATCTTCTAAGTATTATGAAACTAAGGAATAAAAGAAATAGATTAATTTGTCATGTATAGATGGTGAACACTCTAAAACATGGTAACTTACTTCTACTTCATGTAGAACATACGTCTTTTGTTCAATATATTGCACACGTACAAAAATTGCATCAGATAATTCAATTTCAGCCCATTTGTTTAACACAAATTTTAATGCTACTTGGTGAGGATTGGTAGTGAATTCAGTACAGTTTCACAGAGTGACAGGTTAGAAATAAAAATGTTGATCAATGTTGAGATGCAATATCGGAACATTAGGGTTTCCCGAGAATTGACGTGCTCTTTGATATGTAATAATGATGTTTGCACAAGAAGACCTCGGTGTCTTGGCATTGGGGAAATAGATGTTTCAGAAGGCGATGTGCATGTGTGCGCAGACTTCACGAGTGTGAACAGCTTTCAAGATGAGGTGAAGTTCTCTTCGTCGTTCTACAAGCTGACGCCGCCTCCACCACCCTCCGCGCGACCCCCACCGTACGACAAGCACGCATTCACACCCACGCACGCTCCTCCGGAGAACTACTACGCCGCCACGGACATCGTCAAGGTAAGGGTGCTGCTGGAAAGCACACGAGACGTCTGCTCGAACCCAGTCATCTATACTAAATAATACGCACCTCAAATTGGGGTTGAACTTCATCAGAATAACACACTATTTGATTAACAATATTAAAATAAATTAAAATATTTTTTTTGTTTTACGTAGCGAAAATGTCAAATGAAGATATTCCTTTATTTGGCGTAAATGATTGACGAATACGAGGTTATTGTTTTATTTGACGAAAATTAATGACAAATTAAAAGATAATCTATTATGTGACAAATAAAAAACGAACAACAAGTTGTTCCTTTATATGAAGTTAATAACTAATAAAAAGTTATTCATTAGTTTGACATACAATAAATAAAATTTTGTGCACTTTTTTGACGTTTAATGAACAAAAAGTTGTTCTTTTCGTGTCTCTGAGTAATGAATAGACCGTTGTTTTGTTGTTGTAACAAAACAGTTATAATCTTCGCTGTCCTCTTAGTGCATACTTGTGCGTCAGCATGACCACCATTCTCATTCGAATTAGATATTCCTTGCTATACAAAAAGCATAGTTTTTGACCTATTCATTATGACAAGAATAAAAAATGCCGAAATAAAAGAATACATTTTTTACTTTTTTATTTTTTTCTTATTACTTTAGTAATTGCAACTATAAATGACCATTCATTTCGGTACGGGATGCCTTTTTTAGTATTAACGTTCATGACGTAAATAAGACATATAAAATATTTTAACGTAAAAACTGTAAAACTTTCGTTTTTCAATTCATACAACTTCATTCTGAGCATTATATAATATAAAAGTCACGAAATCAAATTCGGATAACCGCGATGTATGAGAAACCGTTTCTCCTTTTAGTTGTTCTTTTCTTCATATTTGAGGTGCTGTAACGGTTTTTCTTGCTCAATATACAACAATGTGTTTTAGTTTTCAAGACTGCAAGGTGTGTCATTTTCATAATCTTATCATCACCTCCATCGGAAATATTTAAGCCTAAATTGACAAAAATAATTCAAAAATAATTTTTCAAAAATTCATAAAAAATAAATGATAAAAGAACGTTGTTACTTCTTTGGGCAATGTTTCTAATATGTATCTACACCTAAAAAAATTTAAGTTGTATATACCGTTCATTTTTTCACAATAAATTCGTAAAAAGTGAAATTTGCTCAATTTTGATATCCAAGTTTACAAGAACTTTTCTCGTATAAGTAAAATATATAGTCAAAATACATACTGAACAAATTTTATACAGTGAAATATGATCTTTGCGATGGTTTTTGTTTGAGCTTTACAGGACAAGTTGTTCTTGAGATATGAACGGTTATGTAAATGCTGAAAAATGCGAAAATACACGCTCGCGAGAGGACAAAAATGACAGTCACACGTAAACTGTTTGAGATCAATTTAAAAAAAATCAGTTTTGAACGTTCAAACAATAAGTAAAGGGACGGGAAAAATATCATTTTTTAAATGGTCGATCGAGCACCTATGGACCGTTTCGAATGGATTGACCCTTAAGTGTATGGAGAAAGTTTTTGAGTTTATAAAGAAATGTTAAAATACTATTTTGTATGCTATAGTTGTCTGCTTTTACTTCTAAGACCTGTGAATTATCTTATCACAACAAAACAAAATTTGCTTCCATCTATTATATTAACAGCATTTTTGCTTTTATTACACGGCATTTATTAGAAAACTACTACAGTCGCTATTGTATATGATCTACTTTAATTCCTATCACCGTTCCTACGAAACAAAATTATCTCACTTTTCACCCCTAATACTTCAAATATTTTGGAATGCTTTAAAGGAAAGTTCTGACATAAAAATATATAAAGAGTTCTTTCATTTAGTTTATTGAATTTCCAATGCAGCCAGTTTTTGTCATCTGTAGCCAAGTCTTCGTTTTTGTCTCAATTGTAATTAATGGCCAGTGTTCGATAAATGGTAGTCCGTTGTAACAGAACTATTTATCAGAGTTATCTTTGTGAAAAGCGTAATTTACTTCTTGAAAACGAATTTCGAAGAAAACGCCGTTAGAATAGCAATAGAATCGAGAATTTCCAACGAGTCTCGCGATCGAGGCAGAACTCATAAGGTTTGGTGATAGTGAGTGCCGTTTTCCAAGCTCTTTGCGTGAATGCACAATTATTCTCTAAAACCATTCACCATGCGCACTTAATAGTCTTTCACTATATCAACTCTGGTTTGGTGAATGAAGTGTTTGTGAACCAGAGACCGTTTCAGCGAAGAGAAGAAAGCAGTAATTAATTTGACGTGAAAATAATGAATTCGGTAAAAACCATAAATGTTAAATGAGCATATGGCAAATATCAATTCGTGAAATTAATCCAAAAATGGAACATTTTCGATGTTAAAATAAATCACTCACGTGGAATTATAACTTTATTAATATTTATATCTTTTACTCTAAGAATATAATTTTTTATCGTTGTTCAGTTAATGCAGGTAATAGAAGTGAAATGTATGTGAATTGGTAAAACTGAATTGTATTGGAAAAATTTATTAAAGAAAAACATAAATTCAACCAAATGTTCGAAATACAAGGAAAACGGTAAATCGTGCATCTAGTTCTTTCGTGTGAAGAAGAGATGTGGTAACTACAACTGGATGAAAAAGACGAGGAACCGGAAATCAAAACCGAGTTCACTTAAGTTTGATCTTCCGATTCTAGCTTTTTTCCAGATTCTCTCAATACTTTCACAACCTGCTTCCGAATAAGAAACCTAATCCACTTCGACACATAGTTCTCTACAGTCATTCGGTGAATTGCGTTCACCAGAGTTCGATGATAACTGAAATCATTAATTTCAAAAGCCTTTCCGTTTATACCATTTAACTTCAGTAACATAACGGTTTTATTGGTCATATTTCGTGATAATGTAAAACTATCACGAGTCATTTATTCGTTCCGTAGCAACATAATGAAGTGTCTGACGCAGCGAAGCTTTCCCGGTGGCAGCTGTCACTTGCAGCGACCGCAACGATTGGCCGCGCGGACGCGCACCTCGCACGCGCTGAAATGTTGGAGAGAGGTTCGATTGCATGGAACATGCAAACTCCCGAACCAAAGGCACTTGCGACGGAAAGGAAAAAGCATAATGGTTTTAAAGCACTCTATGCAACAATTGACAAAGGACAAACACAATATTTCATTTTCTATGGTAATCGTTACAGAAGCGATAATTTACCCCGGGACTACTTCACCTGTTTCGAATACCATTTACATTTCACTCACAACAGCTTTCTGGAACGGACAGCTAAAGCCATCAAATAATGTAAATTTTTTATCTTTACTTCTTCGAGTAAAAATTATATTAAATACTCTTGACGATCATTTGTAGATAAATATTTTGCCATTATGTTAATTAATATCTTTTACACAACATTTTGACTCTTATTATTAAAAAAATTGACACGACTAAGTAAAATGATTCAGGTTTTTATAAAGTACTATAGTCCAATAATGTGGGGTTTTTTGATGGAAAGTTTTGGAAAGAGCACAAAAAAAGAATAAATATCTTTGGCACAATGTTAATGAGATAGAAAGAGTTGTTTTGTGGAATTCGAGGAATTTATGGAAATCAGCTGAAAACGGCAAAACAAGTATAGGAATCATTTTCTGGCGTTTAATAGTCGTTGAAAACAACAAGAAATTGATTCGCTGAAGATGCGATAACTTTAACGAAGTCTAATTCGCTTCGTGAATTTTTGTTTTTACACAAATTTCATCTGAAATGTTTATTTCACACTTGCTTCAGTACAACTTTTCGTTTCCCTTTCAAATGTGAGTTCTGAAATCAGTAAGAATTACGATATAATTTTCTAGAAAAAGTTTGCTCGCGACGCGACCTCTGCACACATAAAATTTTGAGTAGTGTGCTCTTCAATAAATAATTTTCCCCCTTCAACTATTCAGTGTTTGTATTCGTAATTAACGAGAGGGTAGAGAGGCGTAACTTTCGCGAGAAATACCACCAATCCGTTTCCATTCGGAATTCCAATCTTTCACTGATTCCAAACAGTTTAAGGTGGGACTAACACTCCAAGTAAGTCAAATCACTGAGATGTATAATTATTTTCTTTACTTTTATTCTAATAGTTTCATAACACAACATTATGAATGATAATGATGAAAAACATGACTTCATTTCCATAGAGCAGGTAATAGTGTATTATAAACAATATTCAGGAACTCGCTTGACACGTTTGAAATGCTCAAACACATGTACAAACACAGCGGCCAAGCGCAACGGTTTCGTGATTTACGCATCACACCTCGGAAAAAGTGAAATATATTTTTGTAATCTCCGGTGACATAGATAAAAGTGATGTTAGTAGTACGACGGAAAATTTACTACAAGTCAACGTAAATTTCTCTCTCATGATTTAAAATTTGACTTTGTTTTGAAAATAACTGTTCCCTCCATAAGACGCTAGGTGTTACACCCTCAATTACAATTGCAATTTTTTCATTTAAGTGGTCGGTGAGGTATGTTTTCAAGTTGAAATCACAATAAGGACATGACGCAGTTTATTTATCTCACAACTTCCGAGTGCCAACTCGGGGAGAGAAGTTTGTATCGTCTTAGGTCAGGTGAAAATTACGACGAACCGGGACACAAACCCGGGAGTTCCTGCTCCGGCCGCAGGTGTGCTGTCTACTGCACGACTACCTTAATACATATTACTGCACGACTACCTTTACTAACTTAATACATATTAACACAACATGTTATAGAGAGATAAGATGGAATGAGTCAATTTAGATTGTCTATAATAATTAGCACTGAACTTTACAAGATTGAATTACGGTAGTCTTCTTCCGCAAAAAATCACGTGATAATTTCGAGTTCTAAATCCATAAAATCTGATAAATTTAAAATTTGCGATTCTGATGAACTTTGTGATTTGACTCTCAAAATTCTTGCTTACCGTAAATGCAACGAGTCACGTGAAACCTGCACGTAAAAAATCCCCTGAGGTTAACGATTCTCTTCCTTTCCTATCTTAGCAATAACTCCGGTATTCTTGCTAAACGGAAAATCCACACAATCGATCGATGGTTTACACTGGAAATAGATTTGTCTGTTTCTTCATAATATTCGTGGAAAATTTGGTGAATGTAACTATGATGCATCTGCCCCATATTTTACATTATAACGAATTTGATCATTTAAAAAATCATATTAGAAATCAATTCGGTGAGTTTCAACAACTTTGTTTCAGCTAATTCCGTAAGAAATTATATCAAAATGTTTCTCATTTGAACATTTTCTTTAACAGATGAGTAAGTGCGACTTTTTCAAATACAAAATGAAACAATCTAATCCCTCTCATTTTAAATGTACACTTCTTTTACAGTTAATTTTAAAATACAAATTGAATTGCAATGGTAATACATTAATAAATTGCCTCCTAGCTAACGCTACTCCCGTCTCGATGAACTTCAATGAAATACTCATTTATTATTAAGTTCAATAGTTTTATTGACATTATAGTAAATACTGGATGCTCTATTGATAAACAATGTATCGAAATCTATTAAAATAATCAAACTGAAATGCTATATTGATTGGTACTATCATGTTAGTACAGCTGCAAATTCTTTGCATGGGCCCTCTAATTTCTCTCTTATTTCCCTGGCACCAACGCACTAAAGTGACTCCTTTTCTTTTTAAGAATGTTAGGTCAGGTAACTTTATTTAACGATATCTTTCGTTTTTTTTTGTGAATGTTGGGAACATTTACAAAAGTGATGTATCTTTAATGCCTATTTAGGAAGCCTTTCAAAACTTACCTATTCAATAAACAAATGACTCAAGAATTGATTTTTTTTTCAATAATTCCTGCTTTGTTTTTTAAGAAAATCAAAATGGAAAGTGTCACTTTCTAAAATTTAAAAGTAAGAGACTTGGGTTAAAAACGTATATATTATCGTATGTTAGTTCTTCGGAGCTAACTTACTTATTTACCGAGAGATATTTTATGGGAAGGACATTTAGAAATCTTATAGACATTTAGAGTCTGTCCATTTCGGAAATCATATTGCCAGAAGCTTCTGTGTTTAATACATCGATACCAGAAATAAAATGAAATCGATCATCACATTCTCGTAATTCCGCGATGAAACTCATGAAGCTGAGTTTTTCTAGAAATACTGAAGTTGTGACCTTGCTACGTGGACATTTTGAAGCAGTCGTATTTAATTTAATGTGAGAATTTCCGAGTAGAGTTGTGCTCAAAAGAAGGCAGATGAAGGTGGGGCCAGAGCAAAAAAAATCTCTATCAGAAGGTTGAGTAGGATACGTTGAGTTCGCTTCTTCCATATGCGCCATGAACCCTCCTTCCTCCCTTGTGTAGACGGAGCGACGCGAACAACATCTGGCGGCCGGCGCCTTCACTCCTCTGCGCGTCCCCGACGGCTCCCCGCCGGCGCCACCACCTGATTTCCCGCGCCATCGCTTGCGCCTGCTGGAGCGCCTGGGAGAAGGGTCGGCTGGCGCCGTGCACCTGTGCGAAGCCGACGCCGCGGAGCTGGGCACCGGGGGAGCGTCGCGACGTCAGCGACTGTTGGTGAAGAGTCTGCGGCGAGGATGCTCCGACGCCACTCGGTACGATGCAAACACTACACACAAACTACGTTGTGACCATACATTCAGTGCATCAGTTTCTCTGGTTTTACACAGCGGTTTCTCTGGCAGACAATTTTACACCACGTAGCTGTTAATAACACTTTAAAAAGATAAAAGTGTGCATTTCAAGCAACCCATTTTTTTATATTGACCAATACATTATTGGTTTCAAACGTTGTCAACACGGCTCTCTTCATACGTTAACATCTCATTCTGACAATATTCAAAATAACATTCACGACTCTTGTTCTGCTTAGAAGAAACATTTGTACGTGTTTCATTTTTTCATAATACATGTTTCGATGAACTTTATGATATTAAAGAATTATTTAAGTTATATTGTTGAAAATTGTTTCAACACTCTGAAAGTGGTGCACCTAAAGAGGCCATGTGTATGGTCGTAACGTAATGTGTGGTGTTTTTACGCTGCGTTGTGTCTTATTTTTTATTATTTTTATAAGTGTGTGTATATATATATATATATATATATATATATATATATATATATATATATATATATATATATATATATATATATATATATATATATATATANTACCTCTTCAATTCCTTCAGACAGCACTATTCGGATGTTGCAGCGCCGAGTTCTTGCGCGAGGCGGGCTGGCTGTGCGGGCTCCGAGACGCCAACGTGGCGCGGGTGCTGGCCGTATGCGCCACCGAGGAACCGCTGTGTGCGCTGCAGGAGACGGCGGAACTCGGCGACTTGCCGCGCTTCTTGCAGCAGAGCGCGGCTGCGGCGGTGGAAGGCGCGCCCGCGCTCAGGTGAGGCTGCACATGCGTCCCGAGGCTGATGAGAATGACCCGGCCACAGGAGGAAGAAGTTCCTTTTAATACGAAATTTTTATATTGAATACCGTAAAGTGGATTTACTATGTGACTGATGAGGAACTTTGACACGATTATTATTTATTGTTGAAGTTCTCACCTAGAACTGAGTGAAACCTCGAGTTAGAGTCCTGTAGAAGACAAAACGCCGGCAGCATTCACGGTCTCTGAATGCGTAATGTTTCACACTCTTCAAATTCACTACGCAAACTTTCTCATAGCCCACTGCTTTTGTCGTACGTGATCGTAAGGCTCCAGCATATTCTCAGTACTCTAGAAGGGAAAGAGAAGCAAGGTAAGTGTTAGTGACGACCAATGGGATAGCGTTGCTATTCATGTGATCCATACCCATGTGGAAGTAGTATGAGGAGCTACTCATAACATTTTTCCGAGTCATGAGAAATGTCGCATTATGTTTTCGTTGCTTGCGTTTAACTTCTTCCAGAACTTTTCCTCCAGTACAGGATACGAGCCTCGTGGTATGCTGAATTAACACATTGTTAGGTTCTAAAGTCTGCTTCTCTTGTGTGTATAACCTCACGCGTCAGCGATCTGGACAATCAAATATCCGGATATTGGATTCCTTCGAAAATAAGGTTATTTTAAAGCAAAATTGTTAAGAAATATATTATTGAAAAGAACACAAAAATTAACTCAAGTTTAACGTGAACTCGCGAGACCCAAATGAAATATGTAAGTTTAACTAAAGAAATAAAACTATCAGATTTAATTTATTAGAACGCAATAGAGATCATATCCACATTATCAGCGATCAGAGACACACAGTTCAGAGTCCCTGGCAGTGGTTGTGCAAGCAACTTAGCCGTTACCGAAAAATTCAAAGAATCCGTCAGCTCTATCATTACGCTAGTATTACGCTATCATTACACAGTAAGCACGATAACTGAATATTCTTTGCTAACAACTAATATTTTTAAATATCCATTTTTCTCTCTCACTGATCTGGATAATTGGCGATCAGTATTATTAGAGTTCGGATAGTCGGAGTTTCACAATAACACAATTTTTCAAGAAAATATTTTTACGTAGCCCTCAAACGTTGTTTTCTTGTATCAGTAATCCTATTTTTATACAAGATTGTCTCTTTTTCCCTGAAAGTTTTGTCTATTTTTTAGTTTTCTGTTCGTTTTTCGCAACTGTTACAAACAAAAGTGTTCAAGTTGTTTTTCTATTAGTGTGCACTTATGAAATAGGGGACCCTTCGCAATGCTTCTGCGATACAGGAAGCGATATTCTGTTAGTGTAGGTGTTCTGGTGTCTTTGAGAAGCTATCCCACGCCTGATTTCTACCCTTATTTCTGCATTTTACCCCACACCAGTTGATGTGTGTTGGCACTTAGAGCGGTTTGGAGCGGCACGAGGGGGTTGCGCCTAGTGAGAATGTAACCCTAGACTGATCTTGAAGGCCTAAAACGGGAGGGGAGTTTCTGCATAAGAACACAACCCAAGTCATGGCGAATATGATTTACTCCACTTTAGCAACTTACAGGCGGTCTCCAGAGCGTTGACAGCTCAAGAGGCAGTCAGCTAACGAAAAGGACGCTATGAGTCGTGTTGGACAAAAGACAGTGGTCGACTTGAAGTTGGAGAGGTAACGATTAGAGGTGGAAGGAAAGTGTAAGCAACATATTCAGCGAATGGTCAGTAAATAACGAGGGAGGCGTAGGAACCATTAGCATGGCCAAAGAATGACCAAGTGAACTAACAAGAGGAGGTCGCGACTTGGAAAATTTAGGGGTGCGATTTTGTAGAATTGCAGTGCCCCCAACAGGTCGTCGATTGTCAAAGTGAGGAAACGCAATAGCCTGACAGTTCTGAGAAAAAATACTCTCAAAGTTTTCATCTCAATTTATATATTAAACATTAAATTACTTCATTCAACGAATTAGCAGTGTAATCTGTGGCGTGCTTAACCACCACACAAAGAGCTAGGATAGTTTTTGTTAAAATATGTTTAATTGATATTAAATATTTCAGAAATTATTAATTTTTTTAAAATTAATGAAATCATTGATAAGTAATTATTTTAAAATTAATTGTTATTTTTACTTAAAATATTACTATAATTTTAATAACACTCATTAATAAAAAAAATTAATAATACTTCAAATTTATTTTCATATAATATTTTACTAATTTAAATTACAACAGTTTCTTGTCACATTAAATTCTACTGTCGTTAAAATTAATTTCTACCGTCATTTACTTAAATTTACTGAAGCAAAACCCTTCAAGTAATGACCAAGAAATTACCGATACCATAATAATCCCCTCCGCCATATATAAAACCTTAAAACAACGAGTCAGTTTATTCTTGAATTTTGCAGTGATCGGAGTGTTTCATATCGTTTTCTTCAGACATCAAAGCGATAGTTCAATATCATCGTATAGTTTGCTGATGAAGAAATTGCAAGTATTTGAGAAGTTGAAAAAATTACTGAAGACTTTCTAATGATTCCTCAATGTTGGAGTTGAAAGATGCTATTGTCAACAACCAAATATTGCTAGAAGAACATACTTTGATCTCATCAGAACCTTCTGCTTCAATCGCAAGAAGCAATTAGCCCCGTCAATAAAGGTCCAAAAAACATCGATTTTGGGAAAAAATTGGCTTAAAGCTAATTTTGCAAATTGTGAACATTTACGGAAAGCTGTTATTAGTGATCGGATTGAGCTCAAATATTTTTGTTTATTTATTATTACATAGGCTACAATATTAATTATCTTCATTTTTGCGATAGAACGAATAGTTTAGCAGCAATTATAGCAATTATGTGTAAAAAGTCGATTTCTCACAATGACATTCTTGTGTTTTTTTGTAAAATGTGTTTTTATATGAAACTGTATGGAAAAATCATCGAATAGAAGATAAAACTCATGGTTTTGTAAATACATTGATACCAATTTTTGTATATTTATGACAGATATTCATGCTGGGAAGAAAGATGTAAGAAAGAAGGCGAAGCATATTTTACAAAGAAAAAAAACAATGTCAATGTTTCACATAATTTCTATAATTGCTGCAAAACTATTCGTTCTATCACAAAAATGAAGATAACTTATATTGTAACCTATGCAATAATAAATAAAACAAAAAGTATTTTAGCTCAATTTGACCATTAATAAGAGATAATGAGTTTTCCGTAAATGTTCACATTTTGAAACTTCGAGGGGGGCTGGGGGGGGTTAGCTCAAGTGGGATTCTTAGACTTTTGTGAAAATTTTCCTTGGGAAATGGTCTATCAGTGGGGAAAATTTAGCTTTACGCCAATTTTTCCCATTCAAAATCTTTATTGACTGGGTTAAATGTAGATGGGAGTAGAGATTTACCAAAATACATTAGACATGCTGTAGGAAAAGAAATTCGTGTCAAGAAGAACTCATTATTTATTAAACATTATAATAATACTTATATTTATAATTGTGAAATAATAATTTTTATGAAATTAATTCTTTTTTGTTTAATACTTTAACTAGTGAACAATCCTAGAGGAGAACCGATCGCAACTCTTTTCATGGTGGTTAAGCGCGCTAACGATTATGCTACTGCGTCATTGATTAAGAAAGTTTAATGTTTTATATATAAATTAAGATGAAAAATTGGTGAACTCTTTGTCAGAGTTGGCGGGCTATAACGCTTTCTTAATTTGACAATAAATGATTCTTAAGGGGTACTACAACCCTACGAAGTCCCACCCCGAAGTCAATGTCCCAAGTCGCGATCTCCCTTCGTAAGAGTTGGTTAAAGAAGCTCTTAACATGACCAGCGTATAGCCAATGAATTAAAAGAAGGAAGAGGTAATCTCAGTCGCGCGAGCAAAGGTGTTGCAAAAGAACGGGCAGCCACCTGTGCTCTGCGACGTCACTGCCCTCGCAAGGCAGGTTATAAGGTATTTTTATGATTCACAACTGCTGACTAGCTCCTGCCTCGGGAGTGCCTCCGTTGCTCCTTTGATTCGCGAGTGGGCTGGTGCTTGCTTCACGTCATGGGTTACCCTACTTATTACTCATCAAAAGCCTCAATAAGGATCTTAATAGAATTTTAACGTTATTTTTACTTCACTTCTTGATTGACAATGATTCCCGTTACACGCATAGTTCACTCAATTATTACACGATATTCTCTACAGGACGTGCCCTGAAAGAGGCAAAAGTTATTTATAAATTAAATTGTTTCAAAAATTAGATTGTTTTCCTACACTGAAATCATTATATGTTGTCTGCTCCAGACTCAGTAGCATATAAGATGATAAAAGGAATAGTGGTGTAACACAATGTGGTGTCATTTTAATAAACTAAGTCTGTTACTAGAAGTGTCGTGAAAACTCTATAATGTAATATTTTCAATATATTGAATCAAAACTGCTTTGTAATAAGTTTACTTAACTTGTGTTAAACTATGGTAATTAACATATTATTTTAAGGGTGGTTTTATGGGTTTAATTCAGATACACTAATTTTCCTCCAAAGATGTAAAAAGTTTAGAAAGGGAAAAATGGAATACTTGCTGTGGCTGACTCACTTAAACTATCCACCGTAATATAATGTTCATTTTTCACCATTTTACAATATGCACTTTAATGACAGAAGGCAGCGTTCTCAGTGGCTGAAGGAATAGTAGTGTAAATCACTGACTTACACCAATGTACCCACTACCACAACAAACATTTGTCTTGCAAGTCAAACTTTTGCTGCTAATTAATCTTTTAATGTGAGAGTTATGATATACTCCACTATTCCATCTAATAGTTTTTACTGATATTATCTTAAATGAATATTTTACAATATGATTATTGGCGCAGCACCATTCAGTAGCTTGTAAAGAAACTTAAAAATTAAATTAAGTTGTGTTGTCTCACCAGCCACATGTTTATTGATAGAGTCGACATTCGACCGCGTAGCAGTCTTCTTCAGTATTCTTCCTCTGGACAAGGAAAAGTGGCAAATGCCAACAATCAATCATCTATTTCATCTAACTTGTAAAGAAACGTCAATCTACCTTTCTTATTTCTTCCAATAACTTTATTCGTAGTAAAAATCTGTATCATGTGAAAGAGATCAGCTGATCATTGAAGTAGGCATCACAGAAGACCTTGATGTATATATAAATAAGGAAAACTGGTCTTAACACAGACCTAAGATACAATGAGATAAATTTCCAACGTTTTACCACATTTAGAAATTCTTTCTTATTATTCTTCCACAGCGATTAAATCTCAACAGATTTTACGGAACTCTTCTTATACGACAACTGTATGTATAAAAGCAAAATATTATTCTAAACATTATTACACACCTTTTTTATATTTGAAGTTAAGTCACATTTTTTACTTGAATTCAACCCTCTTTGAAAACAAATTGCCTGTTACTTTAAAATTTCTGATTTTGTGCAAATAATACTGTCTTTGCTGTTTTAAGTCTATTTTACGGAACTAAATATGTAGTTGACAAAATTGTAACAGGTTAACCACACATGTAACAATAGATTTGAATTATATAGCAACTCGCACCACTCCAAGTTCATCGTTCCATTTCAGGCAGGTATTACCAGGTCATATTTCTATGTCAAAGATATTTGTTCAAAAATTTGACCGTGTAATACACAAGCTCTGATCATAGTTCAACTATGATCATATATCTATGACATTGGTTCTCGTTGAAATAACCTTTGATAATATCTTTCATCATATCTTTGATCGTAGATATGACATAGAAATATGACCGTGTAATACCGGTCTTTTACAACTAATACAGTTTATTTCAGCCAAAAGACATTTGTTATTCATGAATCAAATTTCTGATAGAAATGGTTTCTAAAAAAGTATTTAGGTCTATCGTTCAGTTGAAAATTATTTAAATTACTCCCCAAATGGCAGAATATTTTGGCGTGTTGTGCTTAAAACTACCAATGAAATTTTGTTGTAGAAATGTCAAAATCTCAATAGTAAATTCAAAATTTAGAAATAGACTGTTGGCAAAACGAATAGAATTAACACATAAATTTGTTACAAAAAGTACAGTTCACTTAAAATTTTTCCTTTCTTGTACGTACGTACTTATTCCCGAAAATACAACTGAGCAGCTGAATGGTTTGCATATAGCGAGTTCTGCTCCAGTCACCCACTTTGCACTTGCGCAAAACTGACCGTGCACTTTACCTTCTTCTGTTGCAGTTACGGTTGTCTCATCTATCTCGCCACCCAAGTGGCGTCTGGCATGAAGTACCTGGAGTCCATGGACCTGGTGCATCGAGACTTAGCTGCAAGGTACGATGCAGTCTCATTCCACGGGGAAGTAGTATATTGGAAGAAGCTACTTCACTCATAAGCAGAGATCGGATCGATATGCACTGAACAATCGAAACAAAAGCACTTAAAATATGAACCCATAATATGCACATACAAAATAAATTACGCGTGTATCTATCAGAGATCTCAACTATGTAAACTGGATACATAACTCCCATGTCGGAGGTCCTTTCGGAGCGTGACGCTAATATTCAGTAGGTTGGCGCACTTAGAGCGTATCTCTGTCTCCCTCTAGCTCGTTGATTTAAATGCGAAAAGCCGATCTAGTAGGCCATGGCATAAGTTGCGCATCGTTTAGCTTAATTCAAGAGGGACCAATAGTAGATTAAGATAGGGTAACAAAAGACTAGTATACGTTCACTGACATGGCGCCCACGACACGGTCTCGCCAAACATAATACATCCTCCATTGTACTATAGAGCTCACTGATATCTACTTATCAGTATTTATGAATCTACTTGTATGTATGTACGTATTTCCAAACAAGTAGCAGGTGTAAAGCGGGTTAGTTTAATAATACCACTGAGCTCGTTCGTACATTTTAATCCCTATTTCAATAACACACATGTAAATTTTGTTTCATTACAGTAAAATAACCTAAACATTTTTGAGTTCAAACAAAAATCTTCAAAAATATGCATTTACATGCAAACAAAATTCTTCAAAATATTTATTTATATTTATTACTAAATTAAATTATAATCGTCACACAAGGTTTAAAATGCTAGAAATCAATTTATCAAATCCGTAGAAAGCCAGGAAAAAGTATGCAAAACATGAAAAATCTGAGTCCTTATATGTGATACCTGAATGTCCTTATACCTGAATATAAGTTATATCCGTATAAAAACACAACCGGGCCAAGATTTTAAATGTTTTAGTAATGTGACGTTTATTAATTGAAGATAGAAAATTAAAGTTTTCAGACAAAGAAACAACAAATGGAAATTAACAAAATTAATATATTTTAATTCCTATTTAAAGAAATTATAGTATGAAAGAAATAATTCACTTCTCTTCTCACGTAGTCAAGAATTATTATTATTTTTACTTCATCTAGGCCCGCAGATTTAATATATCACGATGTTTACTTCTGAATATGGATGATTTAACACACAAAATCCCTGGATTGGCGTTCCTTCTTGGAAGTTTTTCTGATGTTGATTGTATTTTTGAAGGATTTCAGGAATTCCACGTAAACCGCTGAAGGAGTAGTATTCAAGATCTCGAATCACAAACCTTTCCCCGTGGTATCATTTGCGTTACACATAAAAACATTCTCTATTGAATGTAACGTGCGATTTGAATATTTGTCATCTCTCATGGGAGACAGAGCTGAAACTATTTAAGAAAATACAGCGTATACGATCCAATCCTTTAGAATTCGAAATGAAACAAATAGTGAACTCTTGTCTAGAATGCGCCATTCGGTACACGCTTTATTAGCTTATTATTATTCAATTACCTTCAAGTCTATCGCAAATACGAAACACAACACTATCGGTGGATTTCTAACACGTGGTCTGAACGCGGTTTTTAGAAGACGCGGCTTGAAACCTCGATTTCCCTTGCTAAAACGAGGTTTGGATGCCATTTTGAAGCCATGGCTCGAAAAGTTCAAACCTTGGCTGAAGTAGGTTTGAAATCACAGTTCGTTGCTAGGCGATTTGAGGTTAAAGAGGCCTCAAATTTTAGGAGATATGAAATTATGACGGAGTGATTCAATGCTTTGAGAACGCTGCATTGAAGAAGAGCAATAATGGAAACATTACAACAATACGAGTACAAATTTCAAAGATTTTAAATATTTATAGTTAAATGCCATTGACACTTCTGCTGTAGTATAATCAACATTTTTACTGACTGAAGAAATTCACTGAATGCAGACAGGCTGGAAACTATTGACATGGTTTCTTCTACCATAAAGCATCATACCATTATCAGTGACCTTATTTATTTGCAGATTTTATGCAAATAACACATTCCACTCAGTGTAGGATTATCAAATGGTACTCAAGAGGTCTTAGTTTGTCTTGTAAGGTGACAAAATTTCAAATGATATTTCTTTTTGTTTATTTTAGATACAAACATACTAGAATAAAACTTTTTGCATATTTACAAACATACATTTTCTGTTTTTATCCAGTTATTTTTGTAACTAAAGGTATTTTCATTAACGGTTTAAGTTGTTCTCATATTGTAGATGTAAAACTAGTGAGTACTTTAACATGTACGAGAAATTATAACCACAAATATAATTTTAAATTGAATTACATATCACTTCGTATCTTAAGCAAACTTTATAAAATGATGTAAATAAGTGTATTGTCTGAAATTACAAAAATATCTTAAATGTTTAAGAGACATAATAGATAAGAACCATGATGATCATCACAAAAACAATATTTAAATTTTTTTTATTATTGTTATAATAAAAATAGTACCATTTTCATTCTTATCTTTAATATCGTCTTGCGACGTAATGTAAACACAAAATTCGAATCTTCACATGCAAGTTCTTTCTGTAGATACTATGAGTTTCTGCGCTTAGTTTCTGTGGAAAACAATTGACAATCGCGACGTTGCCGAGCGCGATATCTGAAAATATGTCTTGAAGACGCGGTCTA
This sequence comes from Laupala kohalensis, assembly GCA_002313205.1. Taxonomy (NCBI): domain Eukaryota; kingdom Metazoa; phylum Arthropoda; class Insecta; order Orthoptera; family Trigonidiidae; genus Laupala; species Laupala kohalensis. The sequence continues at coordinate 856,814 of NNCF01128375.1, forward strand.
GTCAGACCACGTTGAAACCTCGTCCAAGCAATCGAATTTGCACCATGGCTCAAACCGAGATGTTAAAACCGCGTCTCGAAACCGCGGTTTAAACTACGTCTTATTGTAATTTTCGTTTTCAATTTCTTGAGAAATAAACAAACTTTGTTAACGTTTGTAAACAGTTTAACTTTGTATTGATTGGCTTCCATTTCATTATGTAACTTTGACTTTTTTATTCCTTTGCAAATATTGAATTTATTTTATGCCACATCTCCGACGTATTTTATTGGATTCCACTAAGTTTGTTTTTACTATGACGATTAATAATATTCATTCCCTGAGCTTCCCGTTATTAAACAAGTGAAAGATAATAACCTATTCAGACGGAAACCCCTAGAGATCCTTCAGAGTGCATTGAAACTTGAGAGGAAATAAATCAGTGCTTGCAATTCCTGTGATCACTGGACTGTAGCTTATGACGTATATTATGTTCTGCAAACCCAATAAAAAGTAGAAAAACAGTTGACTGCGTTCAACACTCCACTGCACTCGGTCTTTCATGCAGGTCCACAAAACTAAGAGGGAAAAGACTCGAAGAAATATTACACGTGGAATGCAGCTGGATGGCTGCACGACTCGCTGACTGTCGTTTGGGGTCGACTGCTACGAAAACCTTGGCCGAATTATCTCTGCGCCAGAATACTCCATAGAAATACGTACTCAAGTCCAACTCCAAAACCAATTCTGGAAAACTTGGAATAGGAAAAAACAGCCATAGTTTTTGCATGACGTCATTATTCTTTTAGATATCAATTTAATAGAAAACATAGAAAGTACAAAAGAAACGAAAAGTCACAGGAACGACGACTTCATAAATAATAAGTTTTTATGTTTTCTTTCAATTGTCATGATGATTTCTCCAATTATCATCAACTGTGTAAATATTCACTCTTCGACAACATTACTACCGTATCTGTCCTCAGAAGATCCATCATTTTAAAATGCTTTCTCCAGTTTCTTTACTGTATAGCATTATCCACCACTGAACAATCACCGTTATACAGCTTATGGAAACTATCTGTCGTTATATAACTATATATGATAACTTTCAGTCAGGTGAAAATGGCGACGAGTCGGGAATCGAACCCGGGACTCCTACTTTGGTCGCAGGTGTGTTAACCACTACACCACCCGTTCGCCTTCCACAACTGTACACCATTTCCACCCAGACCTAAACCCCGGAAGACCTGAGACACATCCCCATACAGGAGATAAGTGAACCAGGCGGCACACTATGCTGTGTGCACTTTATTTACAAAGTATGTCCCACGATTTCTGCAATTTCAAACCTCCCTATTACACTTTGTTCCGTTACGTCGATGCCCCCACCCACTTGAAATATAATAAATGGCTTTTAACAATGAAGGATTTTACGATGATTATTTGAGGAATATTCGAATTAATTTGTTCTTAAATAATTGATTTCTTAAGAATGAAATGATTTGACAATTTTATTCCTATAATACTTTGTATTTCAATAAAACTAAAACTATAACAAGCATTAAATGGAAATTGTTAGCTATAAATATATGACCTTGAAGCATCCGGTACATCAGTTAATGTAGTCAGAGACAGGAATTCCTTCAGTAACCATAAAACTTTGTACGATTGGTAGAAATTTCATCATTCTTTACTCGTAGAAAATATTCCTCCTTTAGAGAATTATGTTTTTTTATTCACAACAGTAGATGATGTAAATATTTTTGTTATTCTTTATTCCACAGAAAAACGAAATCACTTAACACAGTGTTAACTCACAAGTGTTCATAAATTACATATATGATAATAACATTTCACTTTAAATTAATGTATTTTGTTTTGTACAGGAACTGTGCAGTGGGCAAGAGTTACAGTTTGAAGATCACGGACCATGCGATGTTCTGTTCCCGGTTTGAAGGAGACTACTACGTCAGCGACACTCAGTCACGGCTACCAGTGCGCTGGATGGCGTGGGAGAGTCTTCTGCTTGTAAGACACGCAATTAGTTAACATTCATAGAATATTCAAAATGTACACTATATTACTATGCATAGTATAATCAATAATCGAGGAGCTGAAATGCAAAACGCGTTATATCCATTTAGTTACTATTTTTAGTTAGGAGAAGAAAGAAACGTTTCAAAGTTTCATATGAAAAAAAAAATTTGAAATATATTTTTTATTTGATGAGCTGATGCAGTTAAATTACACGGAGCAATGTTTTACTGCTAGTTTTATTTCAGTTTGTCTAAAAAATGTAAAATTTTATGGAAATAATGTGCTTTTCACCATTTAGTAATTCTTATTGGATATAACTTACTGTGATGGATACAACGTATTTTGTTCTGATCAATTTTTATGTAATTTTTAGGCAAAATAACGAATGGATTGCCACAACGAATGCCTATTCAATTTTAATAATTTGAGAATATTAACAGAATTGCCACTCTATTTTGCGAGTCACTATTAATAAAATAACACACACTCTATATTAGTGCCATTAAAATTTAAAATTTGTTTAAAATTAAATTCTGTATATAACGTTAGTCAATAGTTGAAGAAAAAAAGCGGCAATGTAGTTTTCTGTTGAAAATTTAGTGTTTGTAATGTAGTTAGTGTTAGCTTCCATTTGGTTTCAGTATGGATACAACGTGTATTGAAAAGAACGAACATTTCAAAGGCAATTTCTCTCCGCTGGATGTGTGTATTTTGAACCAAACTCAACGTTATCTCATGTTAAATGGCCTAAAGAATACTTGTACCTACATATTTAATTCAAAATGGATTTAAGGTATTTTGCATTCTAGCTCGTCAATTGTCACTCGGTCGTAATGTGGTCGATTTTGGACTCGTTTTTCATGAAATTTGAATTTTATGCCAAAAGAATAATCATAACAAATTATGTTTTTTGTTGTAATGAAATACATCATTTCATTAGCTTCAATATATTCCCACGATGCAACCTATCTGAAAAAATATTTAAAATCCGGAGTGTAACCCACTTAAGTATTTTATACCTCAATATTAGGTCTAAATATTTTCCCAAACACTGTTACATTGTTATAAAACAATGTTCGTTTAACATTGTACAGTTGACATTTTATATCTTTTGTGATAACATTCTTTTGCGATCCTATCGCTGCATCTGAAAATTGTTAGTCGCACGATAATGGTGTTAGGCAATCTAAATGCATATTTTAATGTACACAGAAAAATTAATTCATTATCTAAAAATGATACGTTGCGGTACGCTGTCAGTTAGTAAAATCGTAATGACCTGCCCAGAAAGTCTTCTTTTCCAAATGTAATAAAATCCTATTCTTAAGTTTGGTTTCGATCATTTGCTTCCTCTGTGCGTTATGGAGGGATCAAAAACACACACGTTATGTCCAAAACCCGAATTCAACAGTTGACTGAAAAATACGACAAAGCTAGGATTGGAAGATACGATTTGTCTGAACTAATTTCGGACGTTCTCAAAATGACCTGTACTAGTATTGGATAGTATGCCGTTGCCAAAGCTAGTGTTCGTCCTTCAGAAGACCAGAACTGGTAAGGGTGATTATGCCATCACAACAATAACGACGTTTCTCATACTTGAAACTTATGTACATGGTGTATACGGTTAAAATGTTCATTTTCACGTTAGGAGTATTACTAAAAGCATTACGACAGAAAAGTTTTCATTCCGAGTACATTTTCTGAGATATTTGATTTAATCTTTTGATGCAACTATGCACCCCCTCGGAGACCCACCCCGCGATTTTGTAATTTTTTATATTTATAGTTAACTTCGGTGATCGGACGAGAACCGGTGCTTTCAACAACAACAAAATAAAAAATTACTTATAGTTATGTGTGTAATTCGCAAGACGTTAAATATGCAAATTTAAAGATATACGCGAAAACTGTACGGAACATATGATGTAACGTTTTCTAGGAATCCGCCTTTAATTATAGTGATCTCTACTCTTTAATATTGTAACACGACAAATTAAGTGAGAAATTTAAATTGTTTCAAACGATTATATTTGTAACAAATAATTAAAATTGCTAACACAATTTAAAATAGTATATAATCAAATTGTCAATACCTATTTTAATTGTTAATACATATTTTAAAAGTTTATAATAATTTGAAATCTTTATAAGAGATAAATGTATTTATACCAACTTATAAAAAAATGTAACTTCAAACTTTTGCGCTAGACTATCAAAATTTTCCATATTCTTACACCCTTCGCAGATCTAAACTCTCCCAAAATAAAATCCTGGATCCGCCAATGCCTACACGTTGTTATCAGAAAGCCACATTCTTGCGGGTACGCAATTTGACAGACCGGTTCAGCGTTGAAACAAAAGTAACCCGCCAGTCCTCGCAGTGTTCGGTCACTCGAAACATTGCAGGAAGTAAACATCTGGACGATATCATCTTCGAAACTCGAAGGGTCAGTGAGTTGCAGTAAATGTAAATGGTAAACATTTTTCTTAATAATGGTAAAATAAAATGTTGAACAGGATCTAATTTGCACTTTTTATTGATTTTTTAGAAAACGGTATATTATTCTGTCGGATTCGATCAAAAGACACGTTTCTTTAGTTCTTCAGAATGCAATTTTAGTATGTTGAACTTTTTATAGTTAGTAAATTGTTGATAATATAATGAACAGCGAACAAATATGAAAACTAGTTACAATATATTCCGTTAGAATATGAATTAGATTTTAAAATATAATAATAACGCTGTTTTTATTACTCAAGAGTATTTCGGGAAACTCTTCATGTAACTGGACGGAAAGTCTTCAACTGAAAGGTGTAAAGCATTTTATTCTTCCTTTTTTCATAACACCTTTCGAATTCCAGGGTTAAACTTGTTCCTTATATATTTTTGCCAGGTAATAATAATTGCATTCTCTCAGTTTTTCCCCACGTTCATTTCATTCTATTTGCATATTTCCTGTTAAACCACATTCTGTTACTTACACTCCCAGGTCAATATTTTATTGAATCGAGGTCCCTTATTGAATTCTAGTAAATATTTGGCAAAAACGTATGTGGTTAGATCAAACAATAAAATGAAAGGAATAAGGGAATAAAATAAATCTCTTATTAAATTAATTTTTGAATTTTTGGCCACGAAAAATATTGCGTTCGAGCTAAATTTCCCGGTTTCATTAGGATCATAAGTGAATTCATGTATAAAGATGTGATTTTTAAAGATCTTATTTTTAAATGTTTAAAGAATATACAGTCCAAATGTGGTTTCATGGGTGATTGTGAAATTGTGAATTGTCTGCTGAAGAAGGTAGTTTAAAAAATTATTCTTCGAAAATTGCTAAAAAGTTATGGGGCAGAAAAAAAGAACTCTCAAAATGAAGTGGTAAACATTGCAACATGACATTCTCCCTCGACAGCGTAATTAATCCACCACCTCACACCAACTGATTGCACTGAGAATCCTTTACAGTTGTCAATGTGCCATACCAATATTAAAATCTGTGTGCTACATTTAGTTATGATGCAGATCGGCACTGACAATAAAATTTATTCTGCCTATGTTGATTATAAAATTGACGATATGTACTGTATTCTTTCGATTTTGTATTTTACTGGAGTTGAATTATAAAAAATCGGATTACCTAATACCGATCTTCATGCAGCACTACGAATCATTTTAAGGTTTATGTACAAAATGCGGAGTTATTTAAGTCTTAAATCCCAAAATCGTGCAAACAATTTTGATATTAAATTTAATTAAACATTTTTCCCACGTTAGCTATTCCAAATTTGTTCTTACATTTTTGCTTGAAACATATTGGTAAGGTATCATTAACTTAAGATAACTTTGTTAGCTATAGTTTTCGAATTGCTATGTAAAAACATACAAACGCGTTATCAACCGAACAAACTTGTGTAATTAATAGGCGGTGGTAAAAAATATTTTTAAAAAAGGAAACTAGTCGGGCCTATATAATGAGTTATGGTGTTTATTTATTTATTTTCAAAAACACTACTCTGGCAACTGCCATAGTTAATTTCTGCATGGTTGCCATGTCCCTATAGATCTTGCTGCTTTTCGCAGTTAATCTGTATAATACTCAGACTTTGTCTTTGTGACAGGAATGTTTTGGTGGGATTTCATATCATTTTGTGAAGTTGCACAATGCGTTATTTACAATCCGTCCCGATTTTCTTTAAATTTTATAACGAAGTTCCATACTAAACCTCACTCCGACTTTGGGAGTAAAATAATTGATTTTCTATTTCTTTTTAATTTACCCTAGTAAATGTCCTAAGACATGTTCTATGCCAAATTTCAGCTTTCCAGAGTTACCGTATTTTCATGCAGACTTTTGATGGTTAGTCAGTGATAAATTTACCGAAAATTTATTCCTTTTAATTCGAGGAGTGTGATGAACAGGAACATGAGCATAATGGACTCTGCTAAGTCCTGAGATCTCACGGTGGTGCAATTTTCAGCTCTGTCTCCAATGATAAGTTACGAGGGGGGCCAAAAGCTCGCAAAATGTCTCCTGTAAAAGGGACACTGCAGTGTCCCGCCGCCTCGGACTTAAGGGGCACCTATGAGTTACCCATTTTCAGTAAAGCGCTAAGTCTCTGGCTACCTGAGGGACTGATCTGAGAAATAGTCCCTCAACCGTGCTCGGCCCATCCGCTGACTCTTTCTGATAGAAAAGTGATTTTATTTATAAAGATATCGCGGATATTCATGTACTTTTGAAATCTAAGTAGACATGACGAAAAATGATTAGGAAACCATTTATAAAATTAACTTCAAAATAAGTGTGGTAACACATTTTTATTTATTCACTTCGTGTTTGGTAACATTTTTCATTACTCTTTACCGAAATGTCAAAAATACAAGAAAAATGTTGACATATTTATAAATAAATAATATTTTTTAGTCAGAGATAGTAGGTAACTAATGGCCACGAAGGGCAGGCCGCGCACGTTTTATACATCGATTACTTGGATCGGTCTCGCACGCAGCCAGAGACCCTCCACTCATTGGATAACAGTCAACCTATAGATTCCGCGAATTGCCCATCAAGCACTCAACTTTATTTCTATTTTTTCCATTAAAAGATTATCATCTGTATCAAATGGAAGCAAAAGTGATCAACTTGGATTCAAGTAAACTCCCAGAAGAAAGACGAGAATTTCAAGTTTCCTTTTAGCATTAGCGTAAAGAATTAAGAAAAATACTGATATACTTTTAAAATATACTTTTCATATAGATAATATGTATACACATATTATGAATTGTTAGAAGTATATTTTTCATTAAAATATTTTATTCCAAGATATTTATTTTATGAGATTTTGTTATAATTGCAGACAGTGTCAGAAGTATGTACCACTCTCCATAGCCTGTTATTCAATTACAAACTCTTCAATTATTATTGGCATTATTTTGTATTGGAGTAAATGATATCAGTAAATTATGTTTGTAAATATTTTATTAAATCGAGCACTTTTTATTCCTTTAAGCGAAGCAAAGAAAAAATATTTACAATGCATAATTTCAGTGGTGGCTGAGAACTTAACACATTTCCAGGAATTCTGCATGCATCTCGACTCCTCATTAGCTTTTCCGCAGCCGCTCTAATATTTACGTCCGTCACCCACCAACTGGGCGCTTAGACCGAATAAGGGCAATGTCACTTGTTTACTTCGGCTTTTTATTTACTACATAGTTCAGGTATTTATTAAAAAAATTTTTTTGTCTGATTATTCTAAATGTATTTCAATAGCAAATAAATAAATTGGCATACAAAGTTATTTTTGCTATCAGCATAATTCAACGAGAAAAATGGTTCGAAACACAGTACAAATAAAACAAATACGCCTCGTAATGAAACATTCAGAGCCCACTAATTTTTGCAGTAACCCCATCCAGATGGTTTGGATTTTATCGAAATCATAGACTGTTCAGAGTCAATTATCTCGTTTAGTTATTTACAAATGCATGTAAAACAAAAACCTCATGTATTACTTATGATTAAATGTACTATTTCACCGGGCTGTAGAGTCAAATTATGAAAATACATGACATGAAAGTAATAACACTGTCTAATCAACGGAATATCGTCTTTCAAAATCAATCGCTACTTGGTAACAACATCTCAGCCGTTTAGTTCAACCTACTTCAGAGCTTGTTTCTTACTGTAATTCTCACCAAGTGCGCTACCGCAAAACCAAAACGTTAGCGAGTGAACGAGTGGTGATTTTTCTGGAAGATTAAACTGGGGATTAAACGAGAGAATAATTGGTTCCTTATTCCACAGGGCCAATACGACGCCAAGAGTGACGTGTGGGCATTCGCCGTCACCCTTTGGGAGATCCTGACGCTGTGCGCCCAGCGACCGTTTGCGGAGCTCTCCAACGAGCAAGTGGTGGAGAACTGCAGCCGATGGCTGCGCGCCGATGGCCAGCAACGCCGCTTGCCGCGCCCGCCGACATGCCCGCGGGAGATCTTCGACCTGATGGGCGAGTGCTGGCGGCGCGACGCGCCCGACCGCCCGCGCTTCGCCGAGATCCACCTCTTCCTGCAACGCAAGAACCTGGGTTACGTGCCGGCGAGCGGCTAGTTGGTGTCTCGGTGGCCTGCCAAGCGGCAGCGCGCTTCCTTGTATATATCTACTCAGCCATTTTGCACAGACCATATTACGTCATGTTTTATCGTTTTCTCGCGGCGGGACGGCGTCGCCGGGCGCCACTCGGTCCGATCCGATCCCACCCGGTCTGTCACGACCGCTGCGCTTCTTTTCGCATTCCTCGTAAACAAGCAGATATTTACAGAAATCTAGCTCAATTTTAAATGTATGGTTCTTGATACTCCGTGGAGATAAGTGTGACTTACTTCTTTCTGCTGTTCTGTGCAGCTGCTCGAATCCGACGATTGGTCGCGGGCAGAACCTGCATGGGATTCCCTCCAGGGACTCCGCCTTTGTCAGTACGCGTACCATTCAAGCTTTTCTTTCTTCTCTATGTAACACCCGGTGCCCAGTCCCAGTTTCGGTACTGAATCTGATCACGAAAGCGAGAGTTGCTTTTTGGAAAAGATTTTGTGTTCCTGGTTCCATGTGTTAAGATGACTGATAGCTCATTTCACATTTCTGCGGCACACGATTACTTGTACATTTTTGGATTTGTTCTCCGTGCCGATTGAATGTTACTTTACATGCTCGCCGATAAGCGTGCTGCTGAAATTACGTTGAAGCTCCTCCGATGGTACGCGTGCTACGATTGACAATCCCAGCATACGCGATGTTCATCCAACATATCTCTCACCGTTTACCACTTTTCAGTATTTGTCCCTTTAATTTCAGTCGTCGGTGTTTTTCCGGTCACATTTGTAAGTACGGGACTAGACATTTTGATAGATATTTTCTGATGTGGCTAGGACAAGAACGTACCTCTTCTTGAATAAGTTCTCTTGACAATCTAACGGCGTGCGCGCGATCCACGCGATTGTACATACCGCTTCTGTACCTTCTCCCGTCGGCGCACGGCGCCCGTAGAGTAGACTCACATAGCTATTATCTTTCAAGAGAAGAAACCTATTTTCTACATGGTCTATGCCACGATTGTGTAAAAATAAGACTGTTTCCATTGTCCTTATTGGTAATGTGTACATATGAAGTAAACTTCGCTGTTGATCTTCTTCGGGGCGGCATCGGGACGAGGGTGCCGACTCCCTGGCGAGCGACGCTGTTGTTGAAGAGTGGATGGCGAACGGCGCTGCAAGAGCGGCGTCGGCCGGCCCACCCCGCCCTGATCCCCGCTTGACACCTCTTGACTCCCCGTTGCACCCTCCGCTGCTCCCCGCCACGACGAGTGGACTTCTCTCCCCAACGATAGAGAGTCCTCCGGCTCGTGAAATAGTGCTACTTGATGCTTCGAGTCGACTCGAGAAACATAGAAATATATTCGGCAGCTTGTCGCAAGGGAAATAGTCGCTGCGAACTATTTCGAGCTAGCTCAATTTTTTATGTTTATGTCGTAATATCAAAAGAGTGCACATTTTACTTCCGAATATATAATAATAGTTTTAATACAATTTTCGCACGTGGAGTATTGTTAGAGAATGCAGTAAGCAATGCCCAAGATGCAAACGATCTTTTTCTTCGTCTGCGCTGCCTGTGGACAGACGTCGTCCGCGCAGCGACGCTTCTGGCGATCTAGTCACGTCTTCCTTTTCCTGTCGGGGGGATTTTGCTCTCTTTCTTGATTCTAGCACCACTGCTGCTTGCCTCACATTGGGCATCTATCTTGAGACTTCGAAGTACAGTGTCACGTACATATTCCTTCCGGGCAGGAATATATCTCTCAACAGTATTAGGCGTCGTCAATACTGTTCTTCCTTCGAAACTCGAATGATTCTTCGTGCGTTTGCATTTATTGCGTTATCAGATTCAACTGACCAAAACTATCGGTGTTGAGAGTGGTTGCGTAGTTGATAGGAGTTTCATTATCAACCCTGCGTACTCTGAATACGAATCTTGATCAGGTAAGCTGAGAAGAGCAAACACCTTTTTTGCATCCAGCATCACCTTCGAGATGTTCTTTTTGTCGTTACAGAACATAGGGAAACCAGGATCAAGTTACGTACTGTCCTGTTTCCTGTGTGCGTTTTGTTCTCTCGTTTCACTGGAAGTAAATTTGACAGTATTGTAGTTAGTGTTATCTACGAGTTCGTACATGTGTTTTTGGACTTGAAGGTCCAAAACGGCTTTTCAATAGTAATAAAATAATAATTATTGTAAAATATATGTTTCATATACCATTATTCATTAATAGTTCCATTTAAGCATTCGTCTTTGTTGCTATTACCAAAATATTAACACGCAAAGTTGTTTAGTGTAAATGTAATATCTATGTGTTTAAATGTTTAAGAAGTTACTATTTTGTAGTTATATACTGTCGATTTGGAAAAAAATGTAACCATTAGCCTGAGGAAGATCTTCGTACAACTTAGGTCGTATCACACTCTCTCGTTTCATATTTTAATTGAACTGCTTGTATAATATTTACTTCTAAATAGCAGTCATGTTCTGTGATTGAAGTATGATTGGAAATTGTTATATACTCGTATGTGATTTTTGAATGTTTGAAAGAAAGCATGGTTTAATCAGTAAGAAAAGTAGAGTTGATAAGATATAGAGATGCCAGGATTTGGGTGAATGTTGTAGACTAGAAGATTCCCAACACGGGTGCCTTCCACAAAACGTAGTATGCAGGTACTTCATGGGGGACACGCATTTGTGTCTCTCTCACACATTACACACTATCAATGTAATAAAAAAAGGATATGTAAATTTGTTGAAAATATGTTCTAAATAAATGTAAGCTTTTAAAGCTTAAGCGAGTAGAAATGGGTGATGTCCATGATAAATATGTCACAGCCTTCTACTTGCTACAACCTGGCGAAGAGAAATATCGTCAGTGATCAGCTATCACACTATTATGAACAAAAAAACACATTCAAATAAAATATATTTTCTCATGATAAAATAGTAGTTGTTCGCACTATTCTCATGCATACGTGAATTTGAAATATGAAAATAACTATTTCCTTACATATTAAGGAAGTGTTGCATATCCACGAGTTCAAATGATAAACGAACGTGTAAGTGTGCTAGATATTATTGACATGTTTTTTTACTCAAACGATGAAAGAAAGTACAGCGAGTTTTAAACTATTTAACTTTCGAGATGAATTCGAAGTAGAACAAAAATGTCTTGTTTTTCACAATTTTACAGATTATAGCGACCAAAGATCCCGAAGAGGAGACACCCCCATATATTTGAAAATATGAGACTTTTGACACCAAAAATTTGAGAATGCAACAAATTTTGTAATGTTTTACTTTCATTTTAGATATTGAATATACGTTTCCATTAGCATTAATTGTTCTTCTTCCAAGAAGAACAAAGAAATCTTAAAGAATTCTTTTGAGTATGATATGTTAGTCAAAGCGCCAAAACGTTTACAAAATTTAACGGAGGTGCAATCCTGATACAAAATTTGTTTAAATGAAACTGAAAAGAGAGTTAACCAGATAATAAGGCCAGAAGGGGGGAAGTCGAGGACCGTAAAGTAGGAAATGAAAGCCACGACGGTCGTCCACGACTACGGATGGCCTCTAAGAAAAAACAGATTACCCAAGTGGTCCGACGAAGAGATGAAATATGACAATAGTTTCATTGTCTTTTCGAAGGCAACGTATATGAGCGTTTTTCCACTTCGTAGTGAACCTGCTGTGTTCTTCGCTCTCCAGAAATTAAAAAATTCGCGCCACGGACGTAGAAACGCTTGGCCGACGAGTTGGAAAGCGCTGGCGAGCAGCGGTGCAGGGTTCGTGTCCCATCTCTTCCCCTCCCTCTCTGCCAGGCGCCCGCAGGTCCCCTTCGTCGCGCGATCGCTGCCCTCGCGTTCTTCCATCGTACTTCCATTGTTCTTCCAGTTGTTCTCCGTCGCGGACTCCGCCGCCCCCCGGAGCCGCGCCGCGTTTCCCCCTTCCTACCTTCCTTCCTTCTTTCCTCTTTCCTCTTCTCCTTCCTTACTGCCATCCTTCCTCTCTTTCGTACTTCCACGTTTTTTCGCATGATTTTTCATCTAGACATATCATGTTACGACATTTGAACGGTACCACGTGCACTATTTTACAAGATAGTTGTCAGAAGTTTGAGGAGGTGCCATACAACGTACACTGAAATGCTTTTTGTATTCCTCAATGTCGATAAATAAATGTGTTGACAGTGAATGTTGTGTTGTTTTATTATCAGTACTCCCTGAAAGATTATGATAAGACTGCAATACTAGATTCACAAGCAAAACAAATGCAAATGTCTGAATTCCAAGCACTCATTTATACATGAATGAGATCTGGAGGAATTCCCCTTTCAAAACCTTAAAGCCACACCAAAGTTTTTGTTTCATTATGTTCATTATCTGGTCTTCTCAATACTTGTTTATGTTGAAACAGAACACTTCATTTGAGAAATAATATACATTCATAAATTAACAAGCATTAAAATCTATAAATATTCACCACCCTTTCTTCACAATTGTATTTCATTGAAACTTTTTCAGTTAAATTTTTTTCTGGAAACAATATCTTTATCAAACACACATAATCTCTTAAAAAATGGCTAACCACTCTGCGAGGTGACAAATTAATGATGTTATATTGAATGAAAATGGGATATAGGACAAGGGATCGAACCACATTTGAATATTTCAACACAATCAAGTATCCCCAATGGGGGTCACTTGAATGATGGCTGAGTCTCATAAGAGATCTCCTCTGAGGTCTGTGGGTTAACACAAGTTGAATGACTAGGATAGACAGAGTTGGGAGGCAAAAAGGACAGTGTAGAGGTTAGCAAGCCAGTGCATAAAGCTGAAGGACCCAGATTCGATTTCCAGTCCCACCTTGCAATTTCATTCAATATAAAATCAGTTATATCTTTATCACTCCTCACTTGAATTTCATAAACCATTCAGTAAAATTATTTTCCCACTAGAGATTTTTCAAAGTATAAAAATGTATATCCAATGCATAAGTTAAGAGAGATGAGTATTACAAACCAATTCAAAATGCAATGGGTAAAATATGGGGTTGTACAATTTCATCAGAAAACAATTTATACAAGGAAATCTGATTTCAATCATTAACCATGAGGAGAACCAGAACAAGTAGTTAGGGGACCAAAGAAAGTTTGTGTATAGTTGAATGTCAAGCATACACAGCAAGAAGAGAGCTGAGAAGACTTTGGACTGAGAAGACTAGTGATATGTGTTGACATACTGAAACATATCTAATATGTTACACTTCGTTGCCTGGGACAAAAGAAAAAATTCTTCTATGATAGAAAATAAGCAATCAGATTTTCAGTTATGAAGACTTACAGCTCATAAATTAGTAAAATTATTATCCTTCCCAAATACAATAACTGGCAATGAGCTGGAAGTTTCAGAAAAACTCCAAGTACATTTCAACTATGGCTCTTGTTCACATGAGCCCAGTGTTGGTAATTAGGGGGGTATGGGGGGGGGGAAAGCAACCCCCTCACTTTTTGAAGGAAAGATAAAAATGAACTCTGGAACTCCGTCTAAAACTGGAAATCATAAAAAAAGAAATTACACCATCCTTGATGTGGTAATCACCAACTGTCTTTTGTTTGATTTATTTTATTATTTAAATCATGCTTAGTGGAAATATGCACAAAAGGTCATGTTAATGAAAATGGTCAATATTCTTTTTGCTACCCCAATTTTGATTCTCAGTTGCCGCTACTGCATGAGCCAGCTCCACTTAAGATAATTAGTGTGTATAAGAGAGGGGTTAGGAGGGAAAGTGTGTCCCTTTAAACCCATACATAACCTTCTCCCCAGCAAGGACTCTCAGAATTTGACAGTATTTTAATTAAATGTCATTTATGTGAGGGACACACCCAGGATTTATTTTTGGATGGGAACTACTTGTTCTTCCAGGAGTTGTTTGAGAGATGTGAACAAAGCCTTAGCTTGGAGAAGATCCACTACCAAGGAGAAGAGGATTCTGAAGGGCAAGGAATACCCTTTAGTGAAACAGGGATGCAGGGAAATTTTTTAATTTTTACCTTGAAAATGTATTTAAATGACCCTCTCATAAGTTAAAATAGGACCTAAATTTATGTGAACTCTCTATTATTGGATCTTTTTAGAGTACAATTAATTCACTACTTTATTTCTTAATGGATATTTCTCACGTTTTGAAAAAAAATCTTTATGTTCTTTTACAGGCTATTAGAAAATGTTAACTAGTTAAGTGTAAAAGGAATAATAATGATAATGATAATAATGATGATAATAATATTAATAATAATAAAGTCTTTATTGTTTCACTTTTTGCATAAAGTAGATACAAAAAAAAATTAAAAATTATTGCATAAATGTATCTTATTTTTTATAGTTCTTTCACTCAATAATAGTTCAAATTAATTCGTTCACATTTCTAAAGTCACACACACAATAACATTTTAAACAGAGCTGGAAGTTATTTGCTTAAAGTTGTGTTAATTTTTAGTTTCACACCAGCATCCTACCATAAACTAATCAAATGAGTAGATCCTTTTGAACCCAAAAGGTGTTTCTACAATAGAATGATCCAGAATACCCTAACCTAACATTTCATTGTTGCATAATCTACGTGGGTATATCTGTTTGGGAATTACAGAATCTTGAGTATAGTATTGACGTGCATATATCCATAAAGAAATTACAGAATCAAAAGGAAAAGAAGATAGTGCTGCTCTTATAATCATATTACTGTAGTGATGTAGATGTAACAGTGTTACATTTCACTATTCTGTATTCAAATGAATATTCAATGGTTCTCAACAGAAATTTAAGCACAGCACCTCATAAAAGAAAAGGTAAATACTAATGAAAGTTCCTGAAAACTTGTTGTTCCTAAATTATGAATAGGGCTTGTTCTTAAAATTTAGCTGCTGTTAATTGTTTCCAAAATCTAATTGAACTCTAATTGCTTTAGATGTCTAATTATGAAGCATTTTGAAGCAAATCCATTACCTTGAAACTAAGTCAACCACATTATTTACATAGAAACTTTTTCTACTGTAGGGCCTACCTTCTTTTTTGGTGTTCAGCAAAAATGCAGAGAAGAGATGTGAGTGGTAAATTTGGTTTTTAATTTTTTCCGAGAAGATCATATGTCAGGGACTGGTCCGTGTTTATTTTGGAGGGAGTCCAGACTTCTCACCAATGCTTTATTGATATTAACCTTTAAGTTATTTTTCCTTAAAATGTGATCAGTTGTTTAAATAATGCTAGTAAGAAATTAAAAAATGGTAAACTAACAATATTTAATACATATTAAGAACTTTCATTATAGTTTGTAAAAACCTTTTGGAGGGGTCCTGGCATTCAGAACTACTCTTTGGTCTCATGTCTGGTTTGGGCAAAACTTCAATGCTCTTTTCGTAATGTTGAGAAAATGAAACGAGTGTTTGTATTAACTGTTTGTATGATTCACTCTATTATAAGAAGTGATAAATAAAATAAGATTTACAAAATCCTTATAAATGAAAATTTAGGAATTATCAAGGACTTCTTTTCTACTCTTTTGAAAAAAGAAGTGAGAAACCTTGTTTTTCAAACATCAAGAAAGAAAAATGACACATCCTGACACTCTTGTTTTAAATTTTGATGAGAGCCAAATTAGAAAACATTAAAATATAGAAACTTTAAAATATAAAACAAGCCAAGAGCAGAGTTAATATGAAGGAAATAATTTCAAAGTAGAAAAGAAGTGATCATAAATTTCAAAAGTCATCTAGAAAAGAATCTGGAAAAAATGTTGTTCTCATTATAATGTCCGAACTAGCATATTGAAAAAAAGAAAAAAAAAGGTAAAGCCAATTAATAAAAATTCATGCTGTAGAGGATTATCATTTACAACGAAAGACCAAGCTGAGGATCCTCCACTCAAAATTTTGAAATTTTGAACCCACAAAATGTGAAGGAAACTACTATACATTATACACAACTCCCTTTTTACATTTTGTAGCTGGTAAGAAGTCAAACAACTGTGAAGTTACTTTGAATTATTTCTTTTTAATTCTAGAGGATTTCTCAACTGAAAATTTTGAATACGTAATTCAATTTTTATTTAATGTTTATTTCCAAGATTTCTGTATCCTACATGTTTTACGATACACCATAACAATTGTTTTACTTCAGTCAACATAAATCAGATATGCTTTATCTACTGTTTTCCCAGACAAGTAAAGCTAATATTGTTGATTTTATAAATCCATGCTATGTGCTCTATTTCCATAAATAATTCTATCACAATCTTAGAAATTACATAAATAATTACTGTTTGACAGTACAGAACTATTACACATTTTAACCCCCTCTAAAAATGGGAGTGAAGTCATTTCCAAATATTACTTTTTATCCAAATATATTCCAAAGATTTTGTGGCATATAAGTAGTTAATGAATTTGAACATCTTTTAAGTAAAAGGTTAATATCACCCAACACACTAAAATTATTTTTTAAAGTAAAACCAGAAGCTAAAACTTTCATTTGTTAGTAGTAAATTATTTTAAAGTGCTAAGTATCATAATTATACCCATGATAGAGAAAAGCAAGAAAATGAATTGTGTTTGTGGCGACTTTACAGGCTACCAATAATGGTCTTCCCGAAAATGAAGCCTGAACGACTTGCACAGACAGCTGAAAACAATACAACGGTGATTGGAAGGAATTGAACGAAAAATGAAAGTATACTGAATTCGAATTCCCTCTCTCACAGAAACAATTACTTATCTCATGTATGGAATAAAGAACTATACATGTAGGCAGCAAAGATGATACTGTGCCACATTTCCGCACATTTCCAAAGTTGTCAGCTGTGCAGCTGTCCGAGACATGAAGGAACGGGTGTTGATGACTACGTGCGAGAAAGATTCTATAAATCGTTGTAGAAATTGTATTTTGATAGCATAAGTGATTCGTTTATGATAAAATAGTATAAGCTAATAGGAATTCAGTCCCAAAACTAGTGTCACTCTCTTTTCCTTTTTTTGGGCTGCGAAATCCGATTACCTTGGTAAGTACGTGTAAGCAATCTCGAACAAGATATTTTTGTGTTTCGTGTCACACCTTGACACTGTGTTGAAGAAATTCGCAGAATATGCTCGTGATATTTTAGAAATTAAGTACGAAGTTGTGCTTCTCTCTACTTGTGTTTGGGTTATCTTTATTACGTGGTATTCGGTCATTCTGTTTTCCTTTCTGAATGGGGTGTATTATGTTTAACGTCTGTTGTTTTCAATGATATGTTATGTCAATAGTATGGAGTATTAGAATATTTTGTCCGTTTTAAAATCATAGTACTTGGTAAATTATTATATGCTCATGTGAAGTCGATAACTAATCAACGGGAAGCTGTAGCATGTATAGCAGCAAATGTTTTCACAGATACTGAATGCTGAACGGAATTAATTGCACATTGTGCTTAGGAACCGTTTATTATATATAATTCGTTCTTGTGAGGTAATAATTGTGTATTAGTTTTTGCCCATGAAACATGTTAGTTAAACATAACTGTGTCTTTGAGACAGGTGTACATGCATATTTGAATTTTTACTGAAGAGTGAGATGTGAATTTTATATCTGTTGCCCTTACATTTCTCTACTTCTTCCGTAGTTTGAATTTGAATTATTCAAAGTTTGTACTTAACTAGATGTTGAGTCGGTCTTCACTGTTCCTCCTCAGGATTGTGAAGTTTACATTTGCAGGTTTGTAAGAACTTGCGTGCAATGGTCTGACTAGTATGAAGATGAAGCAACAGGAGTGTAATTTACGTAAAGTCGATAATGGCACAGTCAGCTACGTGCCAGCTAATAATGACTGTTACAATTCCAGCAAGCAGCGGCCTTTTTGGCTGGCATTTATCGGTATCTTCTTTAGACGCCGAGTATTGCTGACTGCTCTTAAGTTTGGATTGGCAGCTTGTATAATGAATCGTTATGAACGTTTGGGATTTGTTTTAATGATGCTCTGTCTGGCATTTTGACTGCTTGATTTTGGATCAGGTTTGAACAAGTTAAGTTAACCTAATATTCAATTTATATTAATTGAAACCTAATGTGACTAATGTTCTATTTTTAACTTTTGCAGCTCCTGTTATTTAAAGACTGTTATGAAATTAAATATTATAAAGTTTTGACCATGATCAAATTGGTGTCAAGACTTGCCATCCTCAATTACCGAAGATCCGCCTTCAATTGTAAAATTAGTAAAATTAACATATGCCGTAATTATTGTACTCAGAATCCCATCTTAAAGTCTTACATTACCCCAACACTTACTAAACATGTACATAGCAAATGTTGGCATTATTCTCAAACTTCAAAAGTGTTATTTCACACATCAAGAGTGAGAAATGCACTTCCCCCTCTCCTTCTTATATTAATGAGACCTCTCACAAGAGTTTTTGCGGTTGTGTTTGGGCGGAGTATCAGGATATGGTGGAGAAAATTACCGCAGGAGAGGAAGGAGAAAATATTTCACACTTTGAAGAAAAGAAAATTAATATTTTTAGGTAGGTGTCTGTTTAATGCAGATTTTTCGTAAGCCATGCTGTATTACTAATGAGGATTTATTTTTCAGCATTACTTTCTTCAGTTCCTCTAGGCTCCATGTACTTTTATTCTACTCATATAGAATATACTCCCATCACCAAAAGGAAGAGGTTTATTGCCTTTTCCAATGACCAAATTATGCGCTTGGCTAACATAGAACAAGAAGTTGTGAGTAATTTGACTATATTTATGTTTTTGTCTTTGATTGACCAAGCTTTTAAAAAATACTTCATTTTGTACAACTCATGAAATTATTGTTCTGATTGAATCTGACTAATTTTTAACCCTCTAAAATTTCGCTAGAATAACTCCTTAGTATTATATTCTGTACTTCACAACTATATTATTTTGTATAGTGTGTTTCATTAGTTTTAATTGTTTGTGTCAATGCATTGCATAGAATGTCATCTGATACTATTTCAATCTCTACTACAAAGACATGCAGGTGGAAATGAATAGTGGATTAGTGTGCTGCTGGTGGAAGTAAGACATACCATTTTTGAGTGAACTTTGTCATGCTGTGAATGTTGTATTAGAATTGTGAAAACTGTATGTGGGATCTGAATAATGTTAGTAAAACATGTTTCAGAGGCTCTTGACTCCATTGTTTGCGAAGAATCAACTGACTGTTTGGTGAAATTTTTGATATTAAGTTGTCCTGAAGAAGGTTCAATGAACTTAGTGATACGATTTTTCTTTTCTTTGTTTGCTAAAGATGTGGAAGATTCTCCTTGTTTTTTTAATTGTACAATTATTTCCATGTAAATTTCTGTAGGGGAGGTAGTTAGTTTGGTGCATGTAGTAATTCAGCGGTTGGCAACCTGTTGGGCGGGACCACCATAGGGGGTGTGAGATGCTGCCAAGAGTACCAAATAGTTTTGTATAAGTATCAAAACTTTCTTAAATTCAAAAATATATGTTTTCTCTTTCAAGAATCTTTATGTAATTCTTAATGCTTCTGAATTTATACAAAGCAGTTTTAAGGTGTTTAGGATGTTAGAGAGAAAAAATTACAATACATTTGAATTTTATTGATTTTTTCAAACTAAGTGTTAAACTCGATTGAAACAAATAAGTACTAAAATTCACAGGGAATTGAATATCAATCTTTTATGTAATTTTTTATGCAATTTATGTTGTAAAAATAAGACAAATGTAGGCATATTTTACCTTGAACAAAAATGATTTGGGCATGTCATGTTGGAATTGTCTCGTCTGCTAAAAAGTTTGCTTATGCTAAAAAGGTTGGGAACTGCTGTATTAATTCATATATTTCATTCTGAAAGTGGTGGTCAACAGGTGGATTTTCAACATTTAACTGGTATTTCATGATCTATAAATGTTATTTACTTCACTGATATAAATTTAATTTGTCAATGATGTAATTTTTTTAATGATTACAGCATCTAAGTTCGTAGAGTGGGATCTCTCAGTTAGATTATTTTATATTGGTTCCCAGCTCAAAGAAAGTTTTCATTCTGACCTTGTTAATGCAGGCTATGAAATGTTTACTGCTTTAAAATTTTAGGTGATTTTCTGGATGTTTGAAAAGTCTATCTTCCATTCTTTGGCCTTAAATAAATTTGAATACATTTTTGGAGTAGTAAATTTTACTTAAGCCCCAATCAACTCATTCAAAATAAAATTATTTTATTTTTATTTTGGTAAATATAGAAAAAAAGGTGAGGATTTGACAGTGTTCTTTTTCGTTATGTTTTTGTGAGTCAGTCATTTTGTCACAAATTCTAATTTTTATTAGGAAGAGTGAAAGGAATAAAATTTTAAGATTTAGAGAACATTTGCAAAATGTTAAATAAAAGTCTGCTGCTGTTCTAAGCATTTAGAACCAAGAACATCAATCAATGGAATCTTACATCTACTTAAGACATATTGCCTTGAAATATTTTATGAAGCATTAGTGAGCAAGTCCAAGATAGAGTATACAAGACCAAAACTGTCATAGTCTTGGTCTTGGTCTGGTTTTGCACTAGAGATGAGGTGTAAGTGCATCATTGTGGTATATATCCTGCTTGGGGTAAGCTGGCGTAGATCTACAATTGCTGGTTCCTTCTCAAACTGCCTCTGCGTTGTTTCAGTAATGGCAGAGCTAAAGGTTACTTTTACCAGTCAGTCTAATACCAAGCTTTGTTTTATTTATATTTTTGATAAGTGTGCATATTTTTTATTGTTTTAATGACAATGTATTAGTATTGAAGAATGATATATGAATCATTGATAATTTCCTTTTATGAAATTACTTCTTAATTTTTATAAGATTTCACCTGCTAGGATGTGTTTCTCAATTGTAAAAGTAATTTTTGTATGCATATTAATATTATGTGATAATAGTCAGGGAAAGTTTATCTATTGGTCAGGGAACTTTGAAATGGAGAATCTCTAACCACCCTGATTTAGATGAACAAGTGCTTGATCACTGTGGTCACATGACTAACTGCTTTGTGGATCCCATCCTGATGGACCCAGCTAGACTTGATGGTGCTGACTGCTGATGGTGATGTTGACGTTTATGTAGAGGTGCCATTTCATGTAATAAATGAAATATTCTCATAATTTTCACGAAAATGACTAGGGTGTGGAAATTTACTGTGGGGAAATATGTTTTGTCATCTGGGAGTGGGAATTTCTAATAAATGGATATCTTACATCTGGAAAATATTCTCATTGTTTGAGTGTGTATATTCTTGGGACCTCTGATATTATCCTTAATAAGCGTGAAGCTCTTGGTCTCTTCTAACTGGGTTCCACAATTTATTAAGTACTGTAAATGTCAAAGTTTTCTCTACCTTATTCTCTTTTAATGTGCTGTAATTTTGTTACAAGTTGAGCATTTTGTCTTTCAGTTTTAATTGTTTTCTCCCAAATGTGTAATGTTTTTGTAAAAAGTTTACACTATTGTTCAACATGATTGATAAATTAATTTGAAACAAACAATCGTATAGGGTTTTTTCACTTTATTTTTGTTCTTATCTTCACATAAGTTGGTGTTGGCAGAACTTGAAAGCAGGTTAGAGGAGTAATAATTTTGGTTCCTAGAACTTCAATCTGGGGCCTTTTCCTTCAAAGATCGATATAAATGGGAGGGAACTGACCAGGGGGAGCCGAAACCTCGTTCAAAATAGGCGGGAATTTGATACATCTGGAATCTATATTTGCAGGTCATTTTACAAAGGAAATCATGGAAAAATTAAGAGACCAGAGGGAGAGATCAATATAGGTGTGAATTATGTATATGCAGTTTTGATGTATTTGGGTTTCACTGTGCGAGGATGGGAAATTTCATTGTTTATATCTTTTTGAAATCTTTTATTTTGGGGCTTGTAATCATGGACAATGTGTGTTTATTGTGAAAGAGATCTAGAAATTAGAGGCCTTTATATGATATTAACAGTTGGTTATAAAACTTTTTGTTTTGCCATTCCTATGTAACAAGAAGAAAGTTGGAATTTTGGAAAGTAAACTATTAACTCCAAAATATTTGCATTAAGATTCTATGTATTCTTTCTGAAGATTACATGTGTGTTGTTGTGTATTTACTCAATGCTGTTACGTTAGTATTAGTTTTGAACAACTTTCTGTACAAGTTGTACAGATTTAATATCTGTAAAACTGATACTTTTTTAGATAGCTGCACAGTGTGAGAAGCAAATTGTATCTGCTAACCATCCTGTATACTGTCGAGTAAGTCGTGTGGTATATCGTCTTCTTGATTCTAACAAGGATGTCGAAGGGATTAATGACTTCTCGTGGCGTATTGTGGTTGTGGATTCACCAGAAATTGCTAATGCATTTGTACTTCCTGTAAGGTTCTTAGTAGAACAGTTTCCATTTTCTGCAAATTATCTGTAATGAATATTTCTTTTGAGATTTATCATCTTTTATTTTAGAATGGCACCATCTTCATATACTCTGGAATGCTAAACCTGTGCTCTAATGATAACCAACTTAGTATTGTTTTAGCTCATGAGATGTCTCATGCTATACTTCACCATACAGTAAGTTATCAGAGTGTACTTATGGTGTATGTATTAAATATAGCTGAAAATTCTTAATAAATGCTGTTTTGCTTTCAGGCAGAACGGATGAGTAATGCTCAGTTAATTGAGTTTATGCTTTTTGTCCCATTTGTGTTGATATGGGCTGTACTTCCTGACTTAGGTGCTTTGTTCGCTCAGTGGTTTTCTGGTACAATTGCAAAAATGCTTTTACATCTTCCTTTTAGTCGACTCACAGAAATGGAAGCGGATGATGTTGGCCTTACACTTGCAGCA
Organism: Laupala kohalensis; assembly: GCA_002313205.1. NCBI lineage: Eukaryota > Metazoa > Arthropoda > Insecta > Orthoptera > Trigonidiidae > Laupala > Laupala kohalensis. The sequence continues at coordinate 880,313 of NNCF01128375.1, forward strand.
AAAGTAAGTTTCCTATTTCTATCAACTACCAATCTGTTCCTGTACTTCACTCAATTATATTTGTTGCTTATTCTGTACTGATCCATCATTAGTTGTGTAATGGATGTACTATTATGATATTCACTTATGAGACAATATCAAAGCAATAATATATCACTTACCAAGTTATCTATGTTGTTAATGACTAGAATGGTGTGGCAAAAAAGCATCTGCATACACAGCTGATACAAAATCGATATTACTGACAGTCAACTGGTGCCTTTCAATGAGAGCAACCCTATGTAGAAAGAATTATTTCAAAAGTTGGATCCTAGAATACCTGTAATTTAATTTATATGTAAATATTTTTGGTTCCTCTTGATATCCCCTGAAGTTCATCCCCCAACCTACATTATTCTGACCATTTTGGTTAAACCAGTTAAACTTGTTAAACAACAATGAGCAGGAACTCTTGTTGAGCTAAATTATGCCTAAAGTTTCATAATTGTTTGCACTATGAAAATAAATGATGACTTTGACAAAATTATTGTTTGAACTGGTTATTTCACCAAAAAACATTAGAGATAACTTGGTTGTAAATCTGAATTTATATAATTTGTTTATACAAATAACTGCTAAAATAACATGTGCATGTTGAGTAATACACTGTTTACTGGTACAAACTGTTTGTTTTACCATTTAATGATAGGACATTGTTTGTTGAAGAGAATATATAAGTAAAATGATCACTCAAGTATAATTATGATAACAGATTATTATTAATTACTTTTTATAAATAAATATTTTAAGTTCAATAAATTAATTTTATTGATAAACTTTGGTGTGTACGATAAGTGAGGAATAGCACTTTTCTTCTAAGAGTAGTTTATTTTCCAAAATAATATTTACATTAATACAAGACTACATAAGTTGTTGGAAAAGTTCTGACCATCTTGTCCAGTTGATGGTCAGAACAAACTGATAAGAATACTGACTGCTCAGCCTGAAAGTAAATAAACAGACTAATCATACAATTTGGGCGACTCGCTGGTTGCGGGTGTTACACTAATTCAACACATTGAACTGCTTATTGCTAAGATTTTATAAACAATTTTAACATACTTCACTTAAATAAACTATAGTTTCTTTAAGTCTTTAAAAAAAATAGTAATTTGCTTAATGATAATTAAAATACTAAAATACAGAAAACTAGTTTTCCTTGAACAAAAGAAAAAGAAAAATATTTATCTATTTTAGATCTTTGATAACTTATTACCAATGTTTGTATAGGTATACATATAAGAGGTTATTTAAGAATATCTAACAATTCAGACACATTTTCCCTGCTTAAAATCTAGGTTTTAACTTTTTTTGGAAATACCCTTGAACTTTTACTTTGTTTTATTTGATTTGGTAGCAATTTGTATATTTTTGATCCTAAGAAACCATCGCTTTTTCTAAATATAGACTTTTTTACCTTTGACCTTACTATTAGACCTTTTACTACACTCCTGTGTCATGTAGTAACCTATCAGTTCTGCCATTTCCACTTCATATGTAACAAACTTTTAAGGACTTTATAAATAAAAAGGTGATTGAGGGGTAGAATTTTTAGTAGACAATAAATTGGGAAGGATGATTCTTGTTTTCCTTGAAAGCAGTTATTCTGACAAAGTGATTTTGAATTGTCATGAGAGGTTTTATTACTACTTTACTGGCCCCACTCCAATTTTCTATACCGTAGATCATTCTGTAGTGAATAAGGGCAAAGTATAAAATTCGTAAAAAATCATCTAAAATATTTCTTAAAAAGAAGAATTTTCGTATGTTTTCTTAATTGTGTTTGTAACATGTTTGAGTGCTGTTTCCACGATAATTGTTGATCAATATTTAGACCTAAATATTTAATGACTTTTACTTGGTCAATTGTTTTGCAATTGCAGTTTTGGTTTAGTGAACATGAATTTTGTTTTATAAAATGTTAAAGCATTATTGAAGGAGAATCCTCTTAAATCAAAATTTATAAATTTGGTTTTTGAAACATTAATAACCATTTTGTTACTGTCACACCATTGTCGTATTTTCGATAAATCCAAATTCAGATCTGACTGTATGGTTTCCCAATTATGATTGCTGTACCTTATTGCAATATGGTCAGCAAGAGCAATGACATTACCTTTTAAAGTCTGGTTCATGAAATCATTTTAAAATATAATAAACAGTGTTGCTGATAAGACTGACCTTTGTGGGACTCCTATTTTTACTGTATTTTTTAGGCTAAATGTGTTTTCTATCCCAACTTGTTCTTTGTTGCTCAAATAACTTTCAAATAACATATACGCAATTCCTCTGATCCCTGAAATTTCCATTTTAGCCAGTACGTTATCATGATCAACTAAATTGAAAGCTTTCGAAAAATCTATAAAGACACCAGATGTTTTTAGACTTTCATTGAAATTGTATATATTTTGTGTGAAATCAAAGATCACATCCTCAGTGTTTTTACCTTTGGTAAAACCAAAGTGCTCCCAGTGAAAAAATTATTTTTATTAAGAAAATTCGAGAGGCTAGCATTAAAAGCCTTTTCTATTATTTTAGAAAAAACTGACAATAAAGCAATGGGTCTATGGTTTTGAAGCTGCTCTTTCTCATCCTTTTTAAAAATAGGAACAATAATGCTTTGCTTTAGACACTTTGGAAAGACACTTGATGTGAAACTGAGATTGATTAGTTCTGCTATAATATGAGTCACTACTGGTTCAACAGTCTTAGTTAGTTGTGCAGATAACCCATCAATTCCAGATTTTTTTTTTTTTTTTTTATATTTTATTATACTACTAATTTCTATATCAGTGACCATAGTCAGATACAAGGAGTTCACTTGCTGTGTGCAGTAGGTGAAGTATGCATTTCAAAAGTGTTTGTTTTTCATTATCTCCTGTGGAGCTGATATGAAATAGTTGTTGAACAAGTCAGCCATATCTAAGTGACTTTCAGCTAGATTGCCGTCCTTATCTCTGACACCAACCACTGATTGCTTATCTCTATGATCTGTCTAGTTGTTTATAAGTTTTCACTGCTCAGACACAATACCTGATAGATTATTAAATTTATTCCTATAGTAAGAATGTTTAATTGTTTCAATTGCTATGTCTAACCTATTTTTAAATTGGTTGTAATATTGTTTTAAGTTAACAAAATATGGCTGTTTTTTAAACATGTTTCGTGATTTGCTCACTTTCTTTTAATTTGTGTAAAATAAACTTGTTTATCCATGTAGTTTTAATACAAGCTTTTTTCTTATTTGGGGTTGGTTACTACTTTATTTTTAGTTTTGTCTATATTTATAAAATATCTACGAAATGTTGCATAACTATATCTACATTATAGCTATATCAATGTATAGCTATATCAATGTTATTTCATTTGTTTTTACCTGAATTTCTGTTGAAAGTTATTTATTGTTAATGCATGAAATGACTGTAATTAACTACTCTAAGATTACATCTTCAATTTTGAAGTCCCAGATCAATCTTTAGGACTAATCAATGTCAAGGTCATTAGAGCCCTTATAATTGGAATAAATAATTAATGATTTTTAACAAGAAAGAAAGATTGATAAATACTATTCACAAAAAAATATTGAACTTTGAAATTAGAGATGAGCATTTAAAAAAAATGTACATATGAATCTATTAATAGAAATCCAATTTAGAATATTAGGAAATTTACAATTCTTACTTAGACAATGGAAATTAAATAATTACATAGATACAGAAACATATAATAGTTTATATACCACCTCGGGTAATATTTCTTTGGCTTATGGTTTACCAAACATACACAAACCTAATATCCCATATAGGATAATAATATCTTCCTAGGATAGCCCATTAAAAAGATTTTCTAAATTTATCTTAAATATTCTTAGGGATGGATTAAATGAACCCAATCATTCTCTAATTAATAGTTTAGATTTCATCAACAAATATAGAAACACTCTTGATAGTTCTGTGAAATTAATTTCATTAGACATTGTATCATTGTTTACTTGCCTTCCTAATGAGTTATGTATTAATGAAATTATGTCACGTTGGACAAGTATTCAAAAATCATTGTGAAATTCCAGAAATAGAGATGGAAATAGCTATTCGATTATTATTGCAGTCTACATATTTTACATTTAATCATAAATTTTATCATCAGGTCGAGAGATGTCCCATGGGAAGTCCTATAAGCCCTATTATGTCAGAATTTGTATTATGTGATTTAGAAAAAGTTGGTCTTGAGAAACTCAATTTTACACCAGTACTCTATGCCAGATATGTAGATGATATCTTTTGTATTGTGCTAGGAAATTAAATACAAAACATTTTAGATGCATTTAATTGTTACCACCCTAGGATAAAACTCACATTAGAAATCAAAAATAATAATAAACTTAAATTTTTTGATGTATTAATTAATCGTGAGGACACTAAGCCATCTATTAATTGGTATAGGAAGGACACTTATTCAGGTCCTGTGTTAAATTTTTACTCAGAGAATACTTTAACACAAAAGAGAGCTATGATTTATAACTTAATAGATAAAGCTAAAGTACTTTCGGATGAAAAACACCAAAAAACCTAGTCAAGAAAAGATTGAATGAATCCTCTTCCACATTAATCTCTTTGCTGTAGCCTTATTTGCAGATTTAAAAAAAAAGCGCCTCCAAGAAAACTAATTTTTGCAAAATAACTTTTCGTTGCATCTCAAAAACTGTGTGACATACAAGAATGCAGTTTAGCAATGTGTACACAGAATTAACTGACCAATCAAAATGCTTCTATGTATATTTTCAAAATTTTGAATATTTAGAAACCGGAAGTGGAGTGCAGTATGTAAATGAAGTCAGAATGAGTTGTCCAGAAATAGGCTTCTATTCCCAATGCATTTAAAGTAAAATCTCAAGTTTGGTTTTGATAAATCAATTCGTTTGTGAGTTATCAGGGGAACAAAATTAATGTGTGTGAGTGAGAGTATATATATATA
>NNCF01128375.1:886011-923018 GCA_002313205.1 Laupala kohalensis
CTCTCTCACTCACACTCTCTCTCACACACGACATTGGACATCATCGCCAAATTTTAAAAATAGACTTTCCTGGAGCTAATTCGCAAAGATCCGAATATATATATATATTCTTTACAATACTTCCCTTGCACACTCTGTGTAATTGGAAAGTAAAAAGATTGTATTACTTTCAAAACAGGCAACAACTAACACAACCTCCGCTAGATAATATGATTTATGCAGTGTTTCCTTATAGCAAGTTCATAACTCCTTCACTTCATAGATTACCAAAGTCTGAGAATATGAAATTGATTTCAACATTAAAAATAATAATAATAAAGGAATAATTTGATAACGAAAGGGAAAGATGAGAAAAATCACATGAATACTAACAACATAGTATGCAAAATAAAATGTAAAGATTGTAATGCTAGCTATGTAGGTCAAACAAATAGAGGTTTAAAATCTAGAATCTAGGAGCACAAAAGAAATTTAAAATCAGTTGAAAAAAGTGTAGTTACTTCACATTTCATTAATAATGATCATTTGATGGATTGGGAAATACATTAATTTTGGACAAAGAAGTTAATTATTACAAACATACATCAGAAAAGATATTTATAAAAATTACACAAGAGAGTTTGAATTTACGCCCAGACACTGAAAAACTATATGCTTTATACAATACAATATTATAACATGTTTGTGTTTCTGCTTTTTTGTACACATATTTTGTGTTTATATCTTGTTCATTTGTCCTGTTGTTACATTTATTGTTATAATTTGTTATTACTTGATCAACTGACAATGACATAAATCCTAGTCAAAGCGTAGTAAGCTCTTCACAAAAATATATACATTTTATTCATCCATAAAAGATCGTAAGTTTTTCATTAATTATTTAATTAGATTATATAATGGACATTAAAAGTTATAGAATAGTAGTACAATCAGAATAAATTTATTGTCATGCAATAATGCAGCAGGTCATTGAATTCTCCTGAGCAACTGATCTGGTGAATAAGGATCACACTAAGCGTGTATATTGTCAGATATTAGTTGCGTCTTATCATAAATTTATTGATCCTTGGCAAATAACTCAATATACTCCTATAAATTTATAATGCTGATTTTTTAAGTGAGGAATTTCTGTGTATAAGACTATTTTGACTTCTGTTTCTGCGTTTGACAATTTCTATTTTATCCAGGAAATTTAACATACTAAACCCCTAAAATCAAAGTACTAGAATTTTTATTTAATCCTGTACAATGCAAATGTGCCATAATGAATAACTTCTTTGCAGACTAGTAATACACCATCTTAGGACATGGGATACAATTTGGAATATGATAACTATTTCTTTTGATTTTTTGTTTGCATAGAAACTATTTCTCTTATCACAGAGTAAAATAGAGTTCTTATGATCCTGAAGTACTGCTTATTGTTCAGTGTGCTCAATTTTTTCTTCTAATGTATTGTAATTTCTCAAGGCTTGTTTTGATGTACGTGAGGCAACATGTTTTTGGAAGAAAATGAAGGTAGTGCAAGCTAATGATGTAGATGATATTGAATGGTTATCTACTCATCCAAGCTATGATACTCGTGTGACCTTTTTAGATGAACTCATTCCTTCAGCGCTTCAGTTAAGAGAGTGTTGCCAGGTAAAAAAATATTTCTTACATTCATTACTTTCAGAAACTTTTCTAAGAGCTTGTAAAAAAGGTACTTTAGAGAGAACAATTTAACTGTATTTGGTCAATTGTTTCTCTGCATGATTCACATACATGGTTTACTACATTGTGTGTTCAGTGACAGACCGATAGAAACAAAGGTCTAAACTTATTAATTTATATATTTCTAACATTTCGTAGCAAGCATTGCTTCATTTCCTGATTAGAGAGATATTAGTAAATCTATAATTTCATACTGGTGTCATTATTCAGTGTTCTTATGAAACTTTTTCTTTCAGTGTCCTAAATTGTCTTCTAAGGATCCACGTCTCATTCTGGAGTCGTTTTACAAACTTGCACCTGGGAAACAATTATCAAAAACTTAGGCTGTAATCTTGACAGTATTATGTGAGTCATGAACTGTGAAATCACATCCATGGTCTGTTGTGTCTGTGATATATTCTTATGAATTGATGGATGAGTGATGTAACTTATTGGATAATAGTTAGTTTGGAACATATTGACTAGTGATCAAAGTTTGTAGTTTAAATCTGTTTCTGTGAAGTATGACTGTGGTGAAGCATGACTCTTACTATGATATTGTTGTAATATCATGGTGGAAATAAATTTTTTAAATGTTCTTTGAAGTAAAATCTTGAAATAATATTTTCAAATCCTTTGCTGATTAAATTTCTCAATGAAGTTGTGCATATACTTCTGCATGTACCTTCATGTGGAGAAGATAAGTGACAGCCAGGGGGAAATTGTGACGAGTCGGGAATCAAACCCAGGATATTCTGGTTTGGACACTGGTGTGTCATCAGCTACACCACCTGTTTGCATTCCATCTGTAACTGATAACATCCCTACAATCAAAGTTTGATTCCTGGCTCTTTGCCTTTCTTTTCTGGCCTTCACTTGTCACTTACTATCAGATTGTAATTTTGAACTTGTGTTCCTTAACCTTGCAGTGATCACACTTATGAATACATAGCAAGAAGTTGCATGGATGACACTCGTCATCCACTTTAAAAGAAAAATTTTGAATGAAATAAACATTTTTATGTACCTTGTCATGTATTTTAAGTACCTAAGAAATTTTTCTATTAAATTTTTCGTACATGCGGTACACAACAAATAATTTGAAACCTTTAAAAATACTTACCGAATAGGTCGAGCGGAAGATGTGTGATCCAATACTCGTTATGGCAGAATTCTGAGAAAGCAGTGTGGAATAGTGGCTAGACAATCATTGAGGTGATGCAACACGTTTAAATTTACCAATCTCAATTACGTGTATTAATCTGAATGAACACTGTGATGCAATGAGAATATTGGGGGGGAAAAGACCAATTCTTCGTATGGATGACTAATGTCATCCTCACAACCATTGCAAGGCAAACTTTAGATTGAGCATTGACTTAAGTTAAGGCTTGCTATTGTAAAAGCAGATTTTGGACTGTAGTTTTGTTCAACGTTTTCATACATATTATTTGACAAAACCATGTTTTATGCAGATTTCAACAAACTTGGAATCAGTCTCACTGGGAGGAGGGTTAGATACTTGTTTAATTGTTAAGATTATTAATAGATTCTTTTTTAGAAATACCTATGTTGTTTATTTAAGGTACTCATCCAAAAGCAAACTAGATGATGACAAAATATCCTTCCAGTTGGTAAATTCATTGTTAATTATGAAATAAGATTATTTAATTGCATATTTATTTATTTATTTAAACAAAAATGTGATACAACCCAATGTATTTCACAAAATGTTTAGCAACCATTGGTAAATATTTTTCAGAAAAATGAGATTATTTTGACATTGCTAAATAATTCAATACAAAATTAACATGTAAATGCAACACATACAAAAATAAATAATCTGGTTGTAAATTAAACAATGTTATTAAGGTACCACTAACTTTCCAATATTTTAATATATATTTTTCTTAAACCTGTGGCTAGTTTTGGTTTTTATTTGAATCCAATTCTTATTCAAATTAACTAAATGAGTTAATTTTGTGGCCTTGACCAATGTAAGAATTCCACCATTCCACCTTAACAACAGAAATGGTAAGTGTCTGACTTTAGTTAAGGCTTTAGTTAGAGGAATGCTCTAAAAAGGTTAAGGGGAGAGACAGTGCCTTTGTTAATCATCTGAAATGTGTGAAAACATTCTCATCAAGTTCTTGAGCAATAATCTTAAGTAATAATTAGGTTATTTTGTATTTTTATTTTGTTGTCCTTATTCTTATAACTTATATAGCTTAAAAATCATTGTATATTTTTAAGTTGATTCTGATTTTCCAAAAATTAAAGAGTCGCCTTATTTTTATCCTAGCTCTTGTCCAGAGAAGTAACTCCTCTTCCTAATATTGAACCAATACTTGACTGTTACGAAAGGTTAATGTATTATAATATTACTTCTTCCCATCCTTCTTGCATGTTTGGGATATTTGGAGATATGATTGTGCTCATTGCCATGTTTGAACCCCCAAGATGCATTTCATTAAACTAATCATCACATTTTAGTCTTCTTCGGATTTTTATGTGGGGAATGATTTGATTGATGAAATAATTTTCTAAATGTAAGATTGTGAGCATACTTTGATCATCTAAGGCTTAAACATATTTATATATAGCTTTTAAGATAAAATTTTGAAACAATTACTATTATTTTTAACTGATAATTATGGTTTTGTTTATGCTTATGTAATCATTTCACAAGAACCATTGTAGCACTAAATTTTATTGAAAAAAAATTGATGATTCATTCTCAAAAGTAACCATTTACTTGAAAAACATGTCTTGCTTGTAAAGGTTTCATTCCTTTTCTGTTGTTCAATTAATTGTAGGATATTATTCTTTCTTTTCAACTTAATTTATGAATGTTTTAAAAAACATTGTAAGTATTTTTAAATATAACTCATTTGATTTCATGTAAAATATTTGTTATGTTAATAACATAGCACTGATGTTATATTAAGCATTGCAGTAGAATGAAAGAAATTATATAGTCTATAGAGATTATACTTTATTAGATTTGTATTGGAAGTATTTATTTTATTTTCTAGTTACTGTATCCAGAATGCATGAATTTCTTCCATGTACTTACACATGGAGAATATATGTAATAACTGTGGCCAGAAAATTGCAACGAGCTGGCATGTGTGAAACCCGTACTTAAGAGCACCAGCTTTTGCTCTACCTGGGTTTACTTATTTCCTATATGGAGATGTGCCTTGGGTCTAGTGACTGACTGGGTCTGGGTGGAAATGGTCTTGTGGAAGGTGAAGCGAATGAAACCCTATGTGATAAAAGCGATCCCAGGTTTGATTATAGTCCCAACACCATTTTCATTTGGTTGTTATCACAAGTGTCCAAATTGTTTCTAGTTTGCTTAATTAGCAGTCCCTTAGAGCAAATCAGTCCCTTAGAGCTGGGTACATTTGAAAACCACTAATTTAATAACTTTTGTACTCTGGTTTTTTATACAAATAATTGTTCCATTAGAGGCATAAGTATTTGACTAAGAATATTGAAACACTATTATGAATTTGCATTTATGAAGTTTTTCTAACAATATTCCTATATTTTGATGAAGTGGAAAGAAAAAGTTAAGTAATCACATTTTGAAAATGAGGAAGAATAAAAAGCAAGTAGGGTTAATGGTGAGGAAATGATTTTCATACTAAAATAGAAATAATTTGTTGATGAGAATTTCTACATCATACTCTTTCAATTGAAAGGTTCCTTGTACTTAGACTAGATAAGACATCATAAAGATTTTTTAAATAATAGTAATAATCTCAGAGGTAGAATTTTTCAAAAAATGTTTTGTACATTTAATCTGATTTACACTAAGTTGTATTACTCAGATGAAATGATTTTGGCATGCTATGTAAAACTAAGATTTTTATAATTACTTACTAGGGGGCTTGTGAAAAGATTTTGCAGTCTGCAGAACTCTGTAGCAAAGGTTTTGTAGTAGCAAAGTGAGGAAATCAGGTTGTTTTGCAGTGAACATCAGTTATTTGCTCATTGTTAGTGGTCATGAGTTCTTTGATTATTGTTTATTTTTCCATTTCTGGATCATGTACGACAAAATTTTAGAGAAATAAAAAAGCAAACTTGGACATGATGTAGGAGTAAATAATTTACAAAACCTCTTCAAACACAATCAAAGGGTTTTAATACTTTGTGCGTAACCTCTTGGAACATGACAAAAGTAGGTGAAAATATAATTTTCTTAAGTTCTTAATATGTAACAGTTGAAAATATTCTACAAAATGCCCTCAGACACAATTGTTGAAGATAATCTTGAACTTGGCGCCTGAAATTTTCTTAAATAGAAGTTAACATATGGAAAGTATCCAACTGTATAATTGTCAGTACGGTAAAACTGTATCCAGAAGTTATAATCCTCTACTACTCTCTCACACTACTATCTCTATACTACAGTTCTCGTGGTGAGAGAAAAGTAACGAGATGTAACCAATGGAGTGAAAGCGTGGTGTTGTCATGTTTACTGTGGTGGAAGTTGGGGGGAGGGGGGGGGCTTGCATAGCTCCACCCATTCCAGACGGCATGCCAAGGCACCCATACAAAGCCTGTTGTAACTCGTGAAAAAGTTATCTTCAGAGTGTTGTTTCTGCGAAAGGTTATAGATCAAGCCCGCTGACCATCAGTTGGCATATTAATTCGAGCCTGTTCAGCAACGGGCCTATTTCATTTATGGGAAATATGTTAATCAATATTTTAAACAAAAAATAATAATTTTCATGTAAATGGTTGTTATTTTTACAAATGCTTCAGTTTTTGTCCCATTTTAATCGAACCACCATTATAGTCTATAGGTTATGTAAAACTTTTGGCTTAATGCTAATGTAAAATATGAAAATTTATATTTAATATGTGGTCCATTCCCATAAATGCTCATCTATTTCTTTTATTGTTGAATTTTAACATTTGGAATTGCATTTTATTCAGGATATAGAGGCTGTACCCTTTTTAAAATGAACAATGTGTGGAGCTGCTTACTGCATATTACCTTAGTATTCTTCGTTACCTTTTCATAGTATGCAATGCTAATGTATGCACTTTAAAAAATTTGAGCAATCTCAAATAAATCCCAGGACAAAAAAGTTGAAAACAAACTTTACAAATAGATGATTTGTTTAAAATACGTGAATGTTCTACCGAATTTATTTTTTCTAGTTTGTTCCTTGTAGTCTCCCATTGAAAATACTGAATTACTGTATGTAGTTAATTATAAAAATATTGTGTATTAATGGGAATCACAACAAGTGGAAGTTAAGAGTATGTTGGAAAAATAACATAGCGGTCCTTCATTTAGACTTTATTTTTGGAAGCTTAATTTCCAATTTAAAATATTCTACATCATTTTGTGGTAATTTTTAATATTTACCCTGTATTTATTCATTAATTTAACTCTGGAATCGAAATTAATTATAGTCACAAATGAAATACAGCTTAAGAAATCAGACAAAAGTCAACTACTACTTTATTATGAAATTTTTGTTAACAAACAATACTCAAAGAATATGACTGTAGTCCATCCTGTCTTTCCAATCCTTGATGGAAAATGGACCTGTGAATATTTTATTTCAGCATTGACTCCAATTCACCCTCCTGGTTGTTTGTGTATGAGGTGGCTGATGTTAGCGGCGGAGTCCAAACATGAACTCATCAAGATTCTGCTGTCACGAATAAAGCCATTACATTGTAAAACGTCCATGTGTATATTGCATGAGGGAGAGTCTGCAATGGTGCAATATTGGCATTGGCTCCTCAACTTTCATGTGGTCTTTACGCTCCTCCCTCATTACTTTACTTTCACCACAAGTACTGTTAATCTTATTACTGTTGTATTGAAATGTTGAATTCCTCTGACTATTTACTTACTTTCTTTGCCACTACTAAAATTATAATTCAAATCCTGTTGACTTCATCAAAATTCATCGAACTGTTTGGAAGATGAAATGTTCGGCAGGTAGCATTGTCAGAGTTATTAACAAATATTTTAAGTTGTAGTATCTTATAAAATATGAAGAATATAATTTTTCTTCCTAATGATATCTCACTTTTGCGAATTTGTCAAGTATGACGGAAGAGAAATGAATAATTTCAAAACAAAATCTTGACACAAAATCTTGCCAAAGTAGAAAATAGCTATTTCAAGGTGTTACACATGGAGGAAATGATAAGGAAAAACTATTTCATTCTTTATGTGAAATGTAACAAGGATACCTTTGATTGTCGTAGTAAAATTAAGAAAATTGCTTATCACTGGAGAATGTTTAAAGTTTATGATAATTTCAATGTCAATAGATGCTTGAATTGTTCCCAGTGTGATCATTCCAGGAAATTTTGTAGTAATGAGTTAACTTGTAATGTTTGTTGTGGACAACATGATGCAGGAAAATGTGAAGCTAATGTTCCTGTTAAGTGTGTAAACTGTTTTACACACAATAAGAAATTTTGAACCTCGTTTGACATTAACCACAAGGCTATTACATTAATACATGTAAAATATATGAAAAAAATGGTTACAAATAAAATAAAAATTATTGATTACCCTGGTGGACCAAAACTACCTTATCCAAGTAAGGATAGTTGCATTTCTTGCATGATTGTGTTGTCTTATGGCTCATATTAATTTAGTATTATGTGTACTCAACTTTGGCACGGTTGTGTGTATTAATTCTGTAGCCCCATCCTGGCCCGGGTTTTTCTCCGTTTTTCCTTCGGGTAGAGGCGGATTTCTTATACAGGTTCTCTAGGCTTTGTCTAGGGGCATGTTTATTGTAACAATAAATCGTGAATTTAGTGTTTTTTCAACTCTTATGATTTTTAAACACTATACTCAGAATAATCTATAGTTCGATAATAACTTGTACATGTAAATTTACAAACATATTTGCGTTAAATTACAAACATATTGACATTATATATGTATTATAACTCGCAGCTAACTTTTTATCTTATCTAGGAACTTTTGCTGAAATTTTTGAATCCGCCTCTGCCTTAGGGCCCTTGATCGGAATTGATGGGATGGTCCCTTGCTTGCTTCCGGAGAGTAAATTAGTTCATTGTCCTCCATGTGGTCATACGCAGTTTGTACTGTTTTTTGTCAATAAATTTATTATTATTAAATTTATTATCATAATGACCGGCTTGTATTAGATGATTCTATGGGTGGGATGGAGGATATTCTAGATCGTGCTACTGAAGTTGTTGTCCATGGAAAGGTCTACAATACAATTGAGGATCTGAATGGAGAACCCTATGAACATGGGCTTATTCTATTGGTAAATATCAGGAGTTTGGGAAGAATATAAATCTTCTTTACTAATTTATTGAAGTTTTACATGGTAAACCAGATGTTATAATATGTATTGCGACATGGAATTTACACAATTTCAATATGATGAATTTCTCAGGGTACAAAATAGAATATAATATGAGGAGAATTAATAAGGCAGATGGTGTTTGTATGTATGCAAAATCTGATGCACAAGCAACTTTCAATCTCAAAAAAATACTTTCACTCTTATCTTACCACAACTATCCAACTTGGGAACATCATCTTTCACATAATGGGAGTATATAGATGTCATAGTGTAAAAAAAGACAAATTTGTTAAGAGTTTAGAAAAGTTTATTGCAATATATGATAATTTCACTAATTATGTTATTGCTGATGACTTTAATTTGGATATTATTGAACCTGATGAACATGCAAATGAACTACTAAACTTGCTTGCAAAGGGCTATCTGCCATTGTTCTCTGGTATAACTAGACCTGACAATAATCATTATAATAATGGAGCCTGTACAGATAACCTTTTCTTCAAGTCTGATTTCATGAATCTCTTTCAATCTTACATCTATGCTGTACCTATTACAGACCTCTATCCTTTGATTGTGGAAATTTATAAAGTAAATAAAGAAGTAATGCCTAATAACATTATCAATCATGATAGTGTAAATGCTAAAAAGTTACTGGTTGCTGCCAGAGAGATTAACTGGCATTCTATTTGTACTGGTCCAGATTTGGATGAGACATTCAGTTATTTTGCTAAGAAGATTAATAATTGTGTTGCAGCAGCTAGAATAAAATCATAAAGGAATAAGGACTCATCAAGATCCAAATGGATTACCAAGGGCATCAAAGTTTCTATTAAGCATAAAGAGAATATATATAACCGGTGGCAAGAGGATGTTAATAATGATATTCTGAGAACATCATATCGACGATACAACGAATTGCTTAGAAAAGTGATAGACAAAGCGAAGATATTGCAGGAACATAGTCAGGTAAATCTCATTAAAAATAATCCAAAAATTTGTGTCAGTTTATAGACCCAAAACTTGGTAGAAGAAAAACAAAAGAGTCTGCACCTACCAAATATATTTGTGTAAATAATTCTAGAGTTACTGGTTCAGAAAATATAGCTAACCATTTCAATAGATACTATTCTAATATTGGCGTTAACTTGGAAAATGAGTTGCCTTAACCTAACGTAAATCAAATTTCACATATTGCTGTCAAAGAGACTATATTTCTCCATCCAATAACTGTGGAAGAAATTCTTAAGATAATTCTAAATGTTTAACTCCATAATGAACACAACTGGTGCTGAGGATAACATGCATACCGAAACTCTCAAGACTCTTGCACAGATTATTTCACCCCCTTTAGTTCTTCTCTTTAATAGATGTATAGATGAGTAGTTATGGCCTACACAATTGAAGTGTGTGACTCTCACCAATTCATAAAGATGGTAATACTTGGGAAATGAACAATTACTGACCAATTTTGCTCATTTCTAATCTATCTAAGCTACTTGAAAAAATGCTTTATAATAGGCTCTATAGTTGGGTAATGAAAAATAAGATTATTTCTCAGAGACAATTCAGATTCATGAAGGGCAGAGGCCAAAGCTATTGCTTTAATGAGTAATGACATTTACAGAGCTTTGAATGATAAAAAATGTGTTATAGGTAGCTTCTTATATATCAAGAAGGCTTTAGACTCTGTTGGTCATATAATATTACTCAGAAAACTTCAAAATTATTGCATGAGAGGAAAGGCTGGTGCTCTCATTAAAAGTTATCTACAGAACGGAAAGCAAAAGGTGAAAATTGGTTCAGAATTTAGTGAGCAGGAGGAAGTTCTAATGGGAATGCCACAAGGTTCTACACTGGGCCTTTTCCTTTTTGTTATTTATATTAATGACATCTTCAGGATTTGTTTGAGAATTATTGCTTATGCTGATGACACAGCCCTTCTTGCAGTTGCTGATAGCTGGAGAGAAGCTGAAGAGATAATGAATGATTCGCTAGATAACCTGAATGAGTTGTTCTTACAAAATAGGCTTACTCTGAATTTGAACAAAACTGTGTGCATTCTTTTTGGTGCTTACTCAGACAGTCTACCAAATGACATATTAGTTACTGTGAGAGGATCCCTGCTCTCTTTTGTATGTACTGTAAGGTATCTTGGTATTATTTAATAGTAATATGCGTTGGCATGCTCATCTTAAGTTAGTCAACAAGAAAGCTATGTATTTTGCCCATATTTTCTACAGGAGAAGACATCTACTGACATGTGTACTAAAGACACTTTATTATGGGCTGTTTTATAGCACTATCTCGTAAGATCTGATAGCTTGGGGTGGTACCTACAATATTATTATTGGTGATTTTATAAGACTGGAAAAGAAGGTTATCAAGATTAATTTATCAGTATAAGGAAAATAATTTTAGGCCTTGCACTATCAGGTCATCTTTCATAGTGAATTATATTTTATTAAATTATAGGAGTTTTATTAATGAATGTATGGAGTCTAACCTTGGGACTCATTTTAAAATGCACCGGTTGCTTAAAATAAATAAAGTGCTGTACAGAAAAAGTCAGGAGTATAATGCAATAAAGTATTTTTAACATGCTGCCATTGGAATTGAAGATAATGAAGACAGGATTGCAAACGATTAAATTTAGAATTTAAAGCTAGATAGTAACTAATGTTATCCTCTAGTTAAAATAATCAATTTAATTTAGTGTATGTCTCATAAATTCATAATTATTATACTTATAAATTTTAAACAAAATATGGTACTTCAGTTAATGATTACTTTGTCTTGTATATTTACATTTATACTGTTAGTTTTATGGCTTAATTTTTCTGAAGATGTTATATATTTGAGAAATTTATTTATTTATTTTTTGTAGCTCCAAAACTTATTTTTTTGTTTGTACAGATTTTTATTGTACAGATCTCTGTGGGTGCAATTAGCACAAATATTTTGTGTGTCATTTTGTATTGTTGGAATTAAATAAATAAAAAAATAAAATAAAAATGTTACTTTTTTGAAATAATGTATAGGATGTTAATCTGAAGGAAAGGCAGTGTGGTTCTAAATGAAATGAAGATAACAGAATTTATGTTACACTCATACATTTATACAACATATTATTTAGAAAACAGAGTTTTTCTAGGATTATTTAATAAGAAATAGGTTGTATCAATATCCAGTCTCATATTCCACAAAAAAACATCAAATGAAATTGGATATCACAAATACATTTAAAGTTACACCATATGTTCCTGTTTCATGTTAGATTCACTGAAAAATTCAATTTCGTGTATATAGTAAAATATTTTTCATTACCGTGACTTAAGATTGTCTGGCAGTTAAGAAATGCAAATCGCTGCTGCGAAAGCATATTATGGATTAGTTGTTGAATTTCACGTTATATGGTAATTTCTAATCTGTTCTTTAAACTGGGTTCAGTTGATATTTATTTCAAATCATGGTTTTTGAGAAGATGTTTTCTGCAAAGAGACATCTCAAAGAAGCGTTTATTTTCAAAAATTTGTCCCTTTTGTGACTGCTCATCGATGTGAAGTGTTTTTATTTTTCATGCAAAGTATTTTAATTAGTGCCCATTCTGGTAAATATATATTACATCAGTCTAATTTTTCTGTGTATATTCAATTTTTTTAAAAAGTTTTCATTGTTTTGGTATGAGCTTTTATTATGAGTTCAGTAGAATATATCATAGTTCCCTCTAAAATCACCAATTCTTCTAGTGTCAGCTTCATTAAAAGCTCTAGTGGAATGTTGTATGTAAGCTTCTGATGATAGACACTAATTAATAAATTCTATTGAAAATGTCGGACTATACTTTTTATTCAGTAACCAAATGGAAATTGAAAGAGAAGATACTCATTTTACTATTAATCCTTGCAAATGATTAAGTTCACTAGAGGAATTGAAAAATTCATTCATTAAGGAAATAAATATTACAAAAATAAAATTCTTCTTTATCTTATTCAACTTATTAATTATAATATTTTTTTGAATAAACATATAGAAATAATCTATATTACTTAAGTGTATAGTTATAAAAATATGTCATAATTTTTATCTCTTTTTCTATCAATCTTGCTATGTTTCCATCAATGGAACTTCTTGCACCTTTCTTTATACAAAGTTTTCATATCAAAATATGTAAAAGAATAGTTTTAATATTCATACTTTCCCCATTAATATGATCACTTTTTTGTGTACATATACATTAAAATAACCAATGCAATATATTGCTCAGAAAATAGTTTATGAAAAAATATACCCAACTTATTACAAATGGGTAAATTACCATTTGATAAAGATGAACAATAAGAATTTTGAAATGTTGATATAACTAATAAAAGAATGAGCAATATGATTGTTTCTAATGACTCCTACCTAGAAATACTAAGTACTTCTTTAAATGATTACAAAATATTTGAGAAATAGAAAAAAGAATGTTCAAAATGACAAATGCTATGGAATGTTCTTGCTTTATGATAACAGTCATGTGCGTCAGTCATAATTACATAGTTTCTAGCAGAAAGACGTTACATTTGATTAAAATAGCATGCATGCCTCAAATAGCATATTTGAGTGGTGGGTCTTCTGTTCCTTTCTGAAGCAAAAAGATTATGGAACAAAATCAGTAGTTGGCTTTTTTCTGTGTAGTTTACAACCTTTTTTTTCCCACTTGTTCTACTACATTTCAGTTTACATAGAACAACAACCAGGGAAGGCAGTGTGACACTCAGAAACATTTCTTACCAAATTTCATCAACATGGAAAGTTTACATATAATTTACCACAACCAATTGTCTTGAGCCGTGTTAAAGAACTGGAGGGTCAAGATGTGTCAGTATGTGTTTTGACAGAAAATCAACATATCTGAGTACATTTTTCTGAAATCAGTTTTTCTGGTCGAAATATTATTTGAAGAAATTATGTTAAATTTTCATTCGTGTCATAACTCTATCACTTCCCATGAGAGTAATATGGAATTGATTGATATGTCAAAGTCAATTTCTTATTTATGGGCAAGATTTTTAATGGAACCCAAATTGTAAAAGCTAGTTCATGTTTTGAATCACTGATTTATTGTACTTTATACTATTGTCATTGTTCTAGGAGCCCAGAGTTTGTTTAAACTGTACATTAGATTTGCTGATGTTTATATAACATGAGATTAAAGAAGTGTTGGAATGATGCACTTTTAATTAATGAAATATCCACATAATTAAATGCTCAACAACTATTTTCACATCATGGAGGGAGAGGATATCATGGATTCTTGGTTTGGTTTTTGGGTTTCTAGTGTTTTGCGGAAAAGTGGAGACCTCTTGCTACCTCCTTCAGAATACTTTTAGATCTCAAGAGACACAATATATAGTAACATATTCACATTTTTCTTTTTTTCTGGTTTTACATTTTTGTATTCCATAATTGTTCCAGTAATTACACTGATAAATTTTTAAAGTGCATTGTGTTCTTTGCCATAAATAATACATCAGGACTAAACATTTAAGGACATTTACTCAAGTAACACATAGAATTTTTGAGGTATATGGAATATACTTCCATTCAATAAATCTGAATATTGTGCCAGAACATCAAACAAAATACCATGGAGTTCCTCTTATACATCTGTGTCAATAATATTGTCAAAATCTGTTTGACGTGTGAATTCATTTTTAACATATGTACTAGATGTTGTAGATCCACGACGTGGTCTGTTTCGTTGACCCATTCGAGATTCCCTGTGTGAGCCTTGGTCTCGATGTATCCTACTTGCCCGTGATGATCCATACAGTGTTCGCTGTGTTCCACTTGCATTGTTGGATGAATGTCGAATAAACCCAAATCGCTCGAGTTGCTGATGTAAAGAACGACGGAAATTTTTGGACATGAAGGAGTATATAAATGGATTGACACAGGCATGCACCACTGGCAAAGCAAAAAAGGCAACTCGAAGTCGATAAACAGTGGATGAATAATCTGTAATGATATTGAGCTTTAATAGTATCTCCATTATGATTCGAGGACCCCAGCAAACCAGGAAGAGTACGATGACAAGAATCAGCATTTTTATCACCTGGAATTTTAGAAACATTATTTTTATAAATCATATACAAAAGTGTTATATTTATCATCTAATATTTTTAGAGCTAAATTTGTTAGTGGCTTTGAAAGTACTTTGATATAGTGTCATCCCTTACACATGAAGTTTGATTTCAGTTTCTTTCCTTATTTACAATCTAGACCAATAATTTGAAGCATACTTCATGTAATTTTTATGGTGTATTCAATATATTCTAACTCATTGTGACAAATGTCCATTCTGGGTCTTCTTGGAATTACTACTCTTTTACTAGTAACTCCATTTATTGAATTATAAAGTCTTATGAGGTCATATATCTTCATTGCAGTTTTGAAAGATAAAATTTGAGGAAAATGAAAGTGTGTTATATAATCTACTATAAGCTATTGATGTTTACCATGTTAAATGATCTGAAATGAAAGAAACAAAAACTGTCAAAAGAATTTTCTGAATTTTTTAAATGGTTTTATTGGGATTGACTAATACACACTGAAACGATTTACCTTGCTGGTGTGCCATCACAAAATGCATTGCTCAGCATTCATAGAACATGAAGTATTGTATTCATGTTCTTAGACACGTAAATAATATATACTTTAAACAAGTATTTTAATCTAAAATGTTTACTATGTTTCAATATAGGTGAAACTGGTGAGGAGTTGTGAGGTTATTTATACCTAGTTCAGTGTTTGTGAATAACTTTCCTAAGTCAGGTTTCAGTATTTTTTGTGATCATGCTTCTAAGTCCACTGAATTCACATTATATAGTACACTATTAGACATAGATCTATACTTATATTCTATTCAGGATGTAAAAGTGATTACCAGTTCATTTATTTCTATTTTAACTTAATGAAAATGGGTCACAATTATTTTACTACTTAATTAAATTCTTCACGAACTCCCTGACTTAGTCGACACTCCCTCAAATTGATTTTAATTCGCTTCAGACCCACTCAGAAGTTCCAAGACCCCAGGATCTGTAGAATCCATTTTGGGAAACATGACATTTACGTAATTCTGTGTGTATTATAAAAATAAGAATTGCTTCTAATTAATGTTAGTAAATTTTAAATATGTCACACCATGGATGTAGAGCAAATTCTTGTGAAGGGTAGGGTGTTTTGAGTTTATTTATCATCAGTTTTACTTTTTAATATAACTTCCAGAGGAAAATATATTAGTTTCATAATTTTGGTCACTTGCCAAAAATGTGGAAAACACAGCATTTTCTGTAGCATTTATTATATAAATTAATATGTTAAATTTGAGAGGAGTTTGTTTAATCAAACAGTATTTGGGGAAGCCAAACCCAACCCATTATAAGCATATACACAAATTAAAACTGATGTGTTATTTTGAAATATATTTCATAAAGTTCATTAGTTCATTGCATTTTTATTCTATAAACTTGTGATGAAAAAACATTGGTAATAAATAGTATTTGAAATTTTTTGTGGCAGGATGACATTTTACTGTCTTACCAATTTTGTGCTGTATTACACCTTCTATTGTTTGTTGAGGAAAATAGAAGTGTTTCCAACTTAGAATTTGCTTTTTAGTTACCTTACCTGTTTGCGAGCCTTTCTGACATCTTCAGTTCTATTTTGTTGCCTTGTGTTTGTTCGTCCTTGTGACACAGAAAATGGTGGATTAGATTGAGGTCTTCCATAAGTTACTTCTGACAATCTCGATGCCCTGCATCGCTGTTGCCCCACACACATTGAATGACTAGGAAGCCCAGATGTGGTTGGTTCCTTTCCACTATTACAAATTGCCCTTTGAGTGTTGGATGAAGGATTTTCAGGACAACCCAAGTTTGTTACTGTTCGCATACTGTAAGACAAAGGAAATAAAGTGACAAAGTGGTTCAACACAGTATTGACATTATTCTCATCTACTTCCATATTCCAATTTAAATATTTAGAGCAACCTTGTAAATAGACTAAATTTTTTTGACTACTTCCAAGGTCATTCTAAATATTTAAATTGATTCAATATAGAGTTTTTGTTCATTTGTTGAAGCAAATTACTGAAATTGTTCTTGGTACTCATTTGCATTAAGGGACAAATCAATAAGTTAGTATGTTAGGAATTTTCATGTTTTCTCACTTTCATTAAGTTATTTTTTTCAATTTACTTACCTAACACTGTTGGTCAATGCACTCATACTTCTTGTACTTTTCCACAGCTCTCGAATTACAAAAGTATAGCAAACTATCATGAGTATACCAGGAATACCAAATAAAATAACAAACTGGTAAATAGCATAGAGAACGCCTGTGGGTGTGCAATGATATAAAGTAATGTTGGTTACTAAGTTGGTGTAAACCATGCGGTAGGTGCCCTGCAACAGAAATTTGAAAGAGAATATTAATATTTTCTTTCATTAAGTTTACCCTTTGTCCACTTACAAAATACATAAAATAATTTTATTTTAGTACGATACAAATCAACACTTCATTCCGTCTCTTAGCCCAAGGTAGAAAATTTCTTTAATAACAAATAAATTTGAGATACATTCTCATTCATGTATGTACACACTATACTGTATGTATATGTATATACTGTCACTGCACTTCATTACTGAAGTTTTAATGAGGACACATTTGAGGAGTCCTTGGGGATGGGAATAAGGACTCCCAAAATAATATTCTAATGAAAAATGTGATTTGCCAATGAAACAATTGCAATATATCTGTGTGCGTGTGTGTTAAAATTTGTTTAAATCATAAATATTTTGTCTTAAAGTGTTTGAAATTATCTGGAACTTACCTGTCCGATACAAGGGCATAACCAGGTTTTTGGGCAAGGGGGGTATGGTCCATGACCTGTTAGGGGGAAAACATCTGATCTCTGTATATGTGCTGAAATGTGACACAAACCAAGATTCTAGAGCTTGTGTTTTGCCAGGTATTGATTGACTGGCAGAGATTGCGGAGTATCATTTGACAAAAGGCTGAAGTAGTGGCAATATTACCTCATACACTTTATTTTCAATTAGACACTACAATCTAATAAAATGTCTCTAAGATTTGCATGTGAATTCACTGTTCCAGTGTGTGATTTACACCCACAAGATTTGAATTATATTCATTTTCTGTTTTCTTTCTTTCATGTTTTTTTTTTTTTTTTGGATTTGAGGCCCCTCTCTTCTTCTCCTTGGTTATGCCCATTTCTGAAATTAAAATATTTTGATGGTTTAGTCAGCCACATACACTACTGAAGTTTTTATGAGGACACATTTGAGAAGTCCTTGGGGATGGGAATAAGGACTCCCAAAATCATATTCTAATTAAAAATGTGATTGGAATGGGTTTACCAATGAAATAATTGCAATATTTTACTATGAACTAGCTTTCATTATTTCAAGAATATGTGGTTTCTTAAAGTATAATCGTGCAATGTTATCATTGGCAGTTTCTTAATCCAGCTTGAGAATTACTGCGATTCAACTTCAATTTAATTTCTGTCTCTTGTCCTTTATGCACTTTTATGGAGAATTATCCTTTTACTAATGTTTCATTAATAATATTCACTTCTTTCGCAAATACTCAAAGCATTAAACCATTTGTTACTGGCCTCCTGATGAGCACCATTACTTTCAAATAGGTTTATTTTCTCTGGACAAAATTAACCAATCTGTATGGATGTTTGAATGCTATAAATTGTGTGTCCTAAATTCCTTTCAATTGTCATGGTGTATTTTCAAGTTAAAGATTTACATTTTTCTTAATTCAGTCAGAATGTATTTGCATATGTAAAAGATAAGTCAATCATTGTTTCCCATAATCAAACCAATTGTTTTCAATGGACAGTGTTCACTGTATCTGAGGATATTATTCTTTGGGTTCACCTTTCAAACAAACGGTAGTATAGAATCATTTTACTACTATTTATTTTTCTGTGATCTTGTAATTTATACTTTTTTCTCTGATTGGTATAAAAATTTGAACAAATTCTTCAAACTCTATTCTTCAAAATAATTGGAAATTACTGTCATGAAATGTTGTTCACCATTGTATGAAGTCTTTTGTATTTGCAGTAAAAAAGAAAGATTTTTATATGTATATTCTTTATAACTATTAAATTAAAAATAAGTTCATTCATTAAGTGACTCATTATCCAACATGAATTTCACAAAGGGGTTAGAACATTTGTTGATGAAATATTCCTGTTATTTGAAGATCATACTTGTAAAATTTTGTTGAAGTTGATGTATCCTGCTTTCTAGCGTTTATGTGTATCAGGTTTCTCTCTCCTTTACATATACTGATTACAAGGTAATTCTGAGTCAGAACAAATGAAGTACATCGACTAATACTGTGGAAATATCATCTATTTTCCATTCACATCTTGTTACATTTTTATTTACTGTTAACTCACCATCTGTTGGCAATAACAGCATAAGCAAAATAATCTTGATGGCTTGCAACTCACTTCAAACCATTTCAATTATTTAGTTTTTTCAACTGTTAAAGAAAAGGACACTAAAATTTTCTTCTTCTTTTTTTGTCCATGTTGCCATATTGGGGCCATTTTGCTGTACTTGTAATGATTCTAAATAAAATTGGACGTAATCCATTTTTGATGAAGATTACTTTGAAACAATTGTTTTTATTTGCAAAGTATTAAGGTAACCATCTAATTCAATACATATCACAAATTCTCAATAGGATTGAGATGGGGCGACTGAGGAGGTGTGTTCTGTCCACTGAGAACATGGTACTTCCTTCGTCTTAGCGTCATGTTTGGGATCAGCTCCGTTGAAAATTAAACTTTTCCTGCAGTACTTCATTGTATTCACTGTACCACCAATGAACGACAAATTGCCGCTCCTGAGAAAGACATGCACCCCCAAACCATTACATGAATTCCTCCGTGTTTCTCGATTTTTTCACATTACCACTTCCACTTCTTAGTTCTTCCCTCTTTCTCCGCTACACGTAACTTATCCCATTTGACCCAAATAAGTTATATTTGCCTTCGTCGGATAATATTACATTTTTTCAAAATTCTGCTTCAAATTTCAAAAAATCAAAATCCAGTATTTTTTTTTTCATTCGTCTCGCTTATGTTCGGCTTGTTCCTAGCGATTCTGCTATGAAACTGCTATCTTTATGCAGTGCATTCAGTAGTGTTTGAGCACTAACTTTCTCACCTGTCTTTGTCTTGATGTGAACCGCTAATGGGGCAACCGTTGTAGACGACACTTTCCCAAGTTGCTGCACGACGCTCCGTCTCTCTCTGCGGGTCAGAGAGACAGTTCTTTTGCGATTGAACGGTAACTTCTTCCCTGAGAATGGAGTTGAATGATTCTCTGTTGCGCATCTGCTACGAGTTCTTTTCTCTTCGGAGATATGTTGGTTTTGTTGCCCACTCATTCACGGTGACTCAAACTCTCGGTATTCATCCTTTAAAACGGGGAGGGATGACATTCATTGGTCTAATAGTTCAAGCATATCAAAGCGCGCAAATAATTTCTTGACTGTGGTATGTTTAAATTTTCTTTTTCATGAGCCAATGGAAAGTGGGGAAGTAGAGTAACTAAGAAATAAAAATACCTTCAGGAGGGTTCTTAGAACACTTTCTAATCCGTTTTATCTATTGTTATTTTTAATGTTGTAATAGAAGATAGGGTATGCAAATCCTTTTTGTAGTGTCTGTATAACGTCTTGTGTGTTCCGGTACGTTCAGTTCCCCGAGGGAGATGTGGAGACCTCGAGTGACGTAAGGTAAAGCAAACAAAATACATATTCTTTGAGTTTCTTATGGAGTAATTGGTTCTACGTGTTTCAAACTGTTTTCTAATGTTTTTGCAAAGATGTCATAAATTTTAAGCGAGTTATTTACGTTTTAAAAGTTTCTAAGTCTCGAAATATGTCAATTTTTGAAAAGTTTCAGTAGAACATATTAATACGAGTGTTCTAATGTTGAAGCTCTGATACCTTGACTCCACATAAATGAGATTTTCCATTTTGATACAATTCAAGAGGCGAGACCAAGGTTTCCGCTGCCGGTGTAACACAGATTGTTTTTTTTAAAATGAAAATTACACTCTTTTTCGCCCTCGCGTGGAACCTAGAGTTCCAAGGGACTTCCAATAACACAACTCGCCCTTCAAAGGAGCCATACCATTCTCATTCAATTATCAATATGTTTTCTGTAAAAAAAATAAGAGGTATTTTAATTGTAATTCGTGGACCAAATCGATCCTCGTGTCGTGTTGTTTGGGATGAATTATTTCCTAAGAAATACGCTCTCAGAAACTGAGATGTAAGTTGGTGTACCTTTTTCTAATTAAATTGATTGGTATATTTACTTTGAATACGATGCTAGTTTGGGACACAAAACACTTTCGTAGTCCTTAAACCATATTTATAAACTCCGAATAACATTGGGTGAAAGGAGAAAACTAAGTCAGTCGATATCTTCATCGTTTGATGATAATACGCACTTTCGTTTATATTCATAGGATTATGTATTATTACATCCAACGCGAACTTGCAATGAGGTTATAGCACCCACGTCCAGTGTGAAGCAAAAATTTGTAGAAACTAAAGCGAATATGTTGTACTACCGCTAAACTATTAACTCTTGACTGAGTTGTGCGAACTACTTTTTGTTAAATAACTTGTACTTGAAATTTCTCTACTAAAACTATTAGTTGAAAAAGTAAACTTTTAAGTGTAACGTCTAATAGTTATAACCGTAGTTTCCAATTAAACGTTATATTTTAATTAAAAGTATAACTCTTCCAATTTTATTACACAGTTTCTCGCATTTTGTCGGTCTACTGCATTAATTCTTGGAAAATATTTAACCTTTAACATTAGATACCGTAAAACGTGCGAGAAATTCTGCGTACAGATTGGATGGGTTAGCATTTAACTTTTTTGTGGAAAACGACATTATTAGACGACGAACTTAACAATTCATTTTCTTCGACGGTTTTAGTTGAGAAATTTAAACTACAAGTAATTTAGTCTAAAAAATAGTCCGCAAAGTTCAACTAAGAACTGAATTTTGACAAACTAGTTTCCACAAAAAGTACAAGCTATTAGTTCTTTGTTGTGAATTACGTTCAACTAAAAACTTAGCTGGCTGTTGCCCGACGCTGTTCTTGTCATTCTTACGAGGAGGTATCCCTCCAAACGCGTTTCATCGACTCGAGACTCAAGTGTTCATAGATAAGCCTGTCTTTAACACTTCGCTTTTTCATTTTGAAAAGCCCCAAGAAATGTCAACCACGATAATGTGTATATGCTGTCGGAGGCTTCCGCGGCCGGTGTCAATGGTATCTTGGCCTCCGGGTTGTCACCGCGTCATCTGTCGAGGTCCACGAGATGGGCTCTCATTGACGCAAGTGATTAGGAACCGGGTAAAGGTTGTAAATTGAATGTAAAAAAATGTAAATGACGCAAGTGTTACTGTATTAGTGGTGGAATAACGTTTCAACTTTCTCAACAATTGACGTGTTCTCCGTTTCGCTAAATTGGCTTGAAAAGGTCAGCTGAGCGGTAGGATATTCAAGGTTTGCTCGCTTCTTCAGTAGCGGCGATTGAGAATCAAAAGTGGGGGGGGGGGGGGNTGACATTTTCTGCACATTTCCACTAAGTACGATTTAAATAATGAAATAAATCAAAGGAAAGATAATTGGTGATTACACCATCAGGGATGGTGTAACTTTTTTTATAATTCTCAGTTTTAGTCGGTAAAAATGAAATTTTTATCTTTTCTTAAAAAAGTGGGGCGGTTGGAGGTAAATGATTGCATACTCGATGAAAATGACCAAATTCTTAATGCCAGTGTAAATAACGATATAACACTTGTTCCGTGAAGGGGAGGGAAGGAGATGTCGGTAAATCGGATCACGAGTTCATAGGAACATCAACTGTTTCGTAAGGAAAGGATTTCTCGTTTGATGTTCATTCTATCGCTATCTCCGCTTGCGACTCACTTCACGACTGAAACACAAACTCTCTCTCTTTCATTTATTCTTTTCCTTATTCCAAACACATCAATTGAGGAAGAAAGAATCCAGTAACACGGTGTAAGAGTTCGTGCAGATCATCATTAACACCTTTTGATGAGTGAGCTGTGTCTAACATACTTACATTCTAGAAATACTAGCAATGATCCCTAAACGCTGAGAAATTAGGTGGAAGTCTGGGAAAAAAGTTAGCGAAAGCCAAGCTGCCTCTAGCTTTATTCGCCATATTTTCGAGATATTTTTCATCTTATAATAGACAAGTCGCATACAATTTCTGTCGAAAAAGTCATTTTGTCGCATTGAACTATTTTAATAGATACATTGTTAAAACCTCCATGTTCGTTCGCATCCTGTTGTTTAAGTACTTTTTCCTTTTGAGTTCCATTGTGGATGTGGATGCTCCTTGTTTTTCAATGTGCTGATGACGTAGTTTTGTCCGTCACAAGCACTTCTCAAGAAACATACGGAGTTCTTTGGGCCTCTTCTAATGCCCTCCTTTTATTCAATACCTGATTAAGAAGCTAGCGAGGATGTTTTGGAGGAATCTGAACTCTGGTAAAACAAATTAACGCAATTAATAGAGGCGTGGAAGATCAAAAAGGTGAAGAAGCCAAAAATTCGAATTGTTTTTTGCAGATTTACGGGTCCAAAAACTTGTTTCTACAATATTCATATGACGTGTTTCTGGCTGTAACGGAAGTTTTTCATCTATTCTTGTCATGGGTTTCTTTGTTGAAATAAGTAAAAGTGTTAACAGACTATAGTCGCTAAATATCTTTCTTTTACTTTCAAATCTAATGTAAAGTAGTGACTATGTGCGAGGAAACAATGTGGCCCTTAGATCTACGCCTCATCGGCTGATGGCACTCACATCCTCTGGTGGCACACGTATGGAGGGATTTACACTATTTCTGCATTCCAAATTTTTAGTGTCAATAAAATTTGTTGAACAAATGACATTTTATTTTAATCTTGGTACTTATTTGTAGGGGCATTGAGAAAGTTCACCTTCTTTTCCAAATATGTCATTTTTCGTTAATACTTTTGAGGTTGAAACTTTTGAATTGATTAATCATGTTACGTCGAATGAAAATGGGAGACGGGACCGGGATTCGAACCCGGGACCTTGAGCTCTACGCGTTCATGCGCCTACCAACTGCGCCATCCNGATGTTCTGAAAAGTTTGCTACCGACACTTTCACACTTCTCTCATTTGGCCTTATCAATTCTGACAACTGTCTACAATGTTATTATAGGGGTGCCTTTTTGCATAGTAATATTCTTTTACAGATAAAACCATACTTCGAACTTAATATTGAATTCTTTTATATAAATGCTGGAGAAAAACATTGCCGAAAAAATATAAATAAATAATGCTAAGAACTAACCCAAGAATTAATAATAAATTTACAGTATTATACAATAGAACATTGCCATCTATTCATCTATTGATACTGTCTGGTAATATGCTTAATTGACGCTATTTCACAAATTAATTGTTCAAATCGTTCATATAATATTTTGTCTGTAGTAGTAAGATTTCGGGTGGAAACAAGATTCCTGTTTACCCTTGATCTCGCCCGAAAGTATTTTCGGCACTGTACTTTTACACTTACGTACTTCCGTGGATTGATTCACGGATTTTGACAAGATTAAAATACAATGTAATTATCTATTGTATAAAATATAAGTTTAGCGACGCGCCTTTATTCAAGAGGTTAAGGTGACCGAAGTTCTTGGAGTGAATTAAGTGTTTATTACGATAATAATACGTGGGGATACCCACGTTCTAATATAATACCGCCGCGACAAAGACGTGCAGCTCGGCGCACAGAGGCACCCTGAAGTGGCGAGCAAGTATTACGTTTTGGCCAACCTCCTGGTAATTTAAGTGTCGAATGTTACCTCGGTCTTTTGAAAAGTTCATCCCTGTGACAAGGTTTTCACTCAACGATATTGGCAATCTCTTTTCTATTCTCCCCAGTTCTAAGTATGTGTTGGTGAAAATTGCAGAACTGCGACAAGCGCAAGCGAAATTCACAATTTCCATTCTTTGACTTCCCCCTATATTTCTGTAGGAATTAGTAGATTTATCATTCAACACTTTAAAAATGTTTCTGGAAATCCTCTCCAGAAATATGTTTTGTTAAATTTTATTTTTATTGTTTAATAATAAGAATAAGTACTTATTAACTATTTACTTTCCATTATTAATTACAGTTAGCGACGTACATAGGTAATTGCGGCCAACGTATATTCCAATTTATTGTTGTGTTTTCATTGTACATATTTTTGAAAAGGAATAAATTCATACTCAATTCATTCATACTTAAGTGTTAGGGGAAAAAATATATCGTTTTACGGTAGAAAATTAAGAGTAAATGTGGTTATATTAATATAATATTATTTATGAGTCAATAACCAAGAAAAAATTGGTGGAAGTCTACATCTTACAGAATAAGAAACGATAAATATTCACAAAATCGAGCAGATCTGTGATTCCTTTTTACTCGAATTGCTTTCCCGCGGTTGGCTGAGAAAACTTCACGAAAATTAATGAAATTTTGCCACCTACAAACTGATCATTGACGAATGACACCATTGTAGCTTAATGACCATGTTTCGAAGTGCGTTTTTCCATTCATTGACACGTATAGTTTTTAATATGTTGTTCATAAAAATAAGTGCTGAGGCTGGCATTGGTGGTGACTTAGTTACACTTGCCGATCGGTAGGACCTCTCTAACACTAGTTGCCAGTCAGCGTAGGGAAATTTATGCAATTGTCGCGACTGATCAGATTGAACTATTACTTAAGTAATACAACAACCTTGGCTTCGTGTTTACTGACCATAATTTCCACGCGGTAGTCGAGATTTCCGAGCCCAGACTACAAGGATTTTAGGACCCGAAAAGTCATCAAAAATTGAGTTATTCATTATTGTTTAGAAATAGTTTTTCTACAATTTTTATGTTCTAAGAATAAAAAATTGCATATAGTGCATAAACATTACAAATATGGAAAAGTTAAAACAAATATATTTCAACATTGCAATTTATTAAACGAAAAAATAAAACTATTTTTATCTTATTGCATGTGAAATTTCTGTAATTGTATTGCTTAAAATGTCAAAACTCTTCATTTAAAAGAAAACGTATGATCGAAGGAATTAGCGTTTTTTTAATAAAAACTCAAAGCCGCCTAAAATTATAAAAACGGCAAACATGAAAGTTCTACATGTATTTCATGCTTTGTAACTGTAGCTGCGAATATTTCAAAAGTGGCGGACAAAATTAAATTCATTATTCCATAACACGTCTCATCATGTTTCACGTCATCCGTGATTTCTCCTTATGCTAATTTGTTGACAAGTCCCACTTCATCGATAGCATTCCTTTATGTTCTTTTTATGAACAGAATTAAGCGTGGAGTGAATACAACAACAATTAATATTTCATCTTATCAATTGATACATGAAAAATATTACATGTTATCCACTTCTTTAACAGAGTCATTATTTTGATATTTTCCCTATTGTTTTCTTTTTAATTCTCTCGGTTTTTTACACGAATTTAATACATCCTGCTTCTTTTACTGGAAGTGACCGTCCCCAGTGCAGGGAAAAGAATGTTATCTTTCACCATTTTTTATGTTGGGCTTTTGTTTATATCTCTTATCACACATAGTCGTTGTACATAGTCAGAGAAATCATTATATCTGTCTTTTGTTGGTGTTAGTTCATCATTGTCTTGCAGTAGGTACGTTCCTTTCTTCTTTTGGTTTGCATAATCCTCCCGTCTTTCTCCGTCATATAAAGGATATTCCCATATAACTGTCTCGCCTCCATTACCACGCATACACGTCTTGTCTGTGGTCTTCCCTATCCCTATCCGTGCAATATATTGCTCAAAGCTCCCAGGTACCGTGAGTATTTCTACCATCTCTCTTGCTAGAGAAAACCATTTCCATTTTTCCAACTAAATTTTACGTCTCGTTTATATTTGGAAGTCTGTCTTCCTACCTCTGCTTTGTCGCATTGAACTTCCTCACCTCGAGTTCATTGGTCAATTTCTTTTTTAATTTTTCTTGCTGTGTAAGCCTTTCCCCAAGTACATATATTTCCCTCAGTTCGTAGTATAGTCCAAAATTTTAATTGTGTCACGTGCATGTCGAGTGGCAATATTCCCACAAGTACTTGTAATGCCTTTGTTGAACCTGTCGAGTAACATCCACTTAATCTAAGAATACATGATCGTTGCACATGTTTGAGTTACCTCTCAAACTTGAGAAATTTTGTGAGAGGTAGTTTTTATCTTGGTTAGGTTTGTAGCCGACAGGGAGTTATCGACCGCTCGCTCAGCTAGTGTCGGCTACCGCAGCTCTCATTTTAACACTCTTTCTTACCATCGAAAGTCAGACGGACGACAAAATATACAGTTTAGTGTGACAATGAAGAAATGACGAAAGCTATAGATGTTATTAAGTTTTTTATTGCGGTTGTGAGTTCCACGTGTCGATGTCGACTCTTGGATCATTCAGTTACGACAGTTTCGAGTTCAAAAACAGACTTCTAGGAAATGTATATATTTTTAGTTGCAAGTCGACAGCTGGAGTTAAAAAATAACCTGACTAACGGAAGGAAAGAAAACGAAATTGCATATTGTAATTTCAAGAAATGTAAAAAATATGAGCTAATGAACTTAGTGATGTCGAGCACTAGAGCGATTACCCTATATGATTAGTTTCGTGTATCACGTCAAAGAAGATATTTAAATTACATTTTTTGTGTAAACGGGTGTGTTTTTAATGTTTGGAAATTCCAAGATTCACAGTGCATCTGATAGAAAGCAAAACTTCTTTGAGACTGCTTGACATGGGACATTAACGAGGAATTGTGGAAGATACTGTGACTGATGTATTTTTAAGGAAGGCAGATGTTTTATACTTGTCTGCTATGCAAACACTTTAATGCCCGTTGCTGACGTCCGTTTTCGGATACTCCATCGACACTGTCCTTCACGACTTCGGACTCTGTACCTACGACGAAACTGAATGTGTGCACCGCTCCATAAGCAATGCAGCGTCCCTGGCGGACAGATTAGAAAACTCTGCATGCCTGACACGCTTATTGTGCGTTGTACTGAAAAGAGGTCGTTTTACTTTCTCATATACGTAGAATAAAGAGAGAAGTGAAATTGTGGAAAAAATCGATCGCGAGATTTTGACGGAAATATAAATTTTGGGTGTCTCTGATTTTGAAAAAGTGGTTTTTAGCGTGACGTCCATCTGTCTGACCGTTTGTCGGTCTAATCGTTTGTCCGGCTGTGGCAGTGCCGTTCACATCGGCCAATTCGGAGCAAAACGCTCCCTAGAGCAAATTAGCAAAACGGAAGAACAGACGAAAGAGTATGGCTGTGACGTGACCTGTCACAGTTCTTTCTGCGTTCGCGAACGAAGCGATCTTCTCTCGGAATAAATCTTCCATTTTTACAGCCGATTTTAAGAACCCAGAATCCTCACCCAGCCCGTAATACCTAGAGTACTGCCCCCAGTTTCGTCGGCATGGTTCTTCCAGTGTATTTTAAGAACTTTTCGAACGCTTCCAGGAAGCATTTACCCAGCTGCATGATTTGGCAACTCTTTCTATGGCAGTAACGCTCCGCCTTAGTTGTGCCAAAATTTTCTCATTTGTTTCGAGTTTATTTATAGTTTGTTCGAACAATTATTGGGATATGATTCATGTTCTTGTATTACAAATGTACATGAGTACAATTATAATTTTGAATTCTGTTTTTAACTTGAAACATAATGAAAGTTATTGTCAACACCGAAAAATAATTTATT
This sequence comes from Laupala kohalensis, assembly GCA_002313205.1. Taxonomy (NCBI): domain Eukaryota; kingdom Metazoa; phylum Arthropoda; class Insecta; order Orthoptera; family Trigonidiidae; genus Laupala; species Laupala kohalensis. The sequence continues at coordinate 914,977 of NNCF01128375.1, forward strand.
TTGCCGAAGCGATTTTCGACAACTTATGTTGGATTTCGACAACTCTTTATAACAAATGCTAGATATTAGAAAGAGAGACTGATTTTGTGGGTACTTACTATTTATCACAATAGTGATTGCACACCTGAAATATTTGGTCCCGTTTACCATAATGATGTATGATTATCATCGTCAGAGTAGTAGATAAACGCACATTTGGTAAAACTCATACTGAGACAAAGCACGGGCACTGGAGCGTCAATAAACAGCGACAATAAAAATAATACTCAGAATTCTGATTTGAATATCTAATTGACTTCGATTGGTTAGCAATAGTCATTCTCAAAATAATTCGCCTTCACGGAAGAGTTTTATACTGCATTCTGTTTAATTATAACTGTCTTTTGTTGATCACTATTTGACGTCGCTCAGAACTTCTGTCACAAAATTTCCATGTTTATCGCAGTGTTCTTTTCTCTTGAATTGTATTTATTGCTCCCCGGCGATGGTGCTAAGCAAATACTGCCTCAAAGTATTTCTTAACTCTCTTTCGCCATTACTTGGTCGATGTAGAATTCACAACTGATTCTTCTTCTAACTCTGCTTCTTCTAATTCTTCTTCATTTTTTTCTTTCTTGTTTTATTGGCTTTGTCGAGGTGAAGTGAAGTGGAACCCCTTGTATGTACCCGAATCTTCAGGATTGTTTTAAACACAACTCCTATAGTTTTTCACAAATTTTAACAAATGACGAGCCAAGGAAAAAATGAAAAGGGAGCAAATTTGAAACTTATCATACGATTCGGAATAGGTTGCTTAAATTAAAATTATTTATAAAAGTATATTTTATGAAATACTGGTTAGAAGACACTTTTGTTTACATTTAACTACTATTTTGCGCTATATCTTCGTGTAAGGAAAACTCACGACGTTTAAAAGAAGAACATGAGTAAAAATTAAACGAGAATTCGCGGCGCTTAAGTATAACTGCATGTGAAATCTAGCGTTATTGGGCTCTCATAAAATCGCCCCGATATTTTGAAGTGTTTAATTCATTTTGTGGACACGTTATTTAAAGTCTCTTAAGTTAACTTTTTCCGTAGTACAAAAATTAAGCGACGATAACTACCTAACACTGAAGCTAAATGAAACACAGGTAATGCGACGTACTGTAAAAGTGTTTAATTTACACTGTAATCTGTAGTGTTCGATTATGAAGATGTAAATTTCTGATTAAATCTTGAATCATCCGATAAAATTAGGTATGAATGTAACTGAAAATACTGAATGTAATTGTTCTACAATTACACATTGTGTAAACTTTGGGCAAGTGAAAATGGTGACAGCCGGAGCTTTGATCTTGTACTATTGCGCCAGCCATTTGTCGTCCTAACCCCTGGACAAGTAGTTCCCCACGACACTGTCCAGAGAAGAGGGTGTGATACCAGGACACACGATGTTGATGAACTTCGATACTAATTGCATACATTTATGCCTTTCTTCTGTTGTTCATCCATGTTGATATAAAGAATTGAAGACATTATGTGTATTAATTTCATTCTAAAATACGTTATTTAAGAGTTCTAAAAAATAAACATTCACTTTGACACAATTCAATTTATGTCTAATATTTATATTTTTATGTTACTCATATTAGATGTGCCGTATCTTCTCAGCTGAGAACGTAACCAAAATATTTGCTGGGGATGCAAACGTTATATTAGTAATATGGTTTAATAAGTGAGTAATGAACATTGAGGTATATCCTTCAAATTGATTTATAGCACTCCTTATATGTTGGGAGTAGTGAGGTAGGGAACTAGTAATGCAGGGTTGTTCGCATGGTTAAAGCGCTTACTTGTCATTGGAGCTAACTACTAAGTGCAGAAATCTGTAAGGAAAATGTAGTTTGTCTGACAGGAAGACATGTGTGAATCATCCTCGGTCCAAACCAAATCATTTGTTGGTGAAGAATAGTTGGAGCCAATTTCACCCTATCTCCACTCTATCCGAAAATATCGTGTTCCTAGTAAATTGAGGAGCCAGCGAATATTTCTTTTAAGTCACGTATCTACGGTTTTACATTTTCCGTTCTTTTCTTGCAACGACCGACAAGGTTCCGTTAAAGAATTAAAAATGAAAAATACTACTACCTGGTAATGAAAGCGTACGACGATGATCATAATAGTGATGATGAATTCTTTGAAAAAATTTTTTTTTGTTATTTAGTCGATTTCAAAATAAGAAAAAGGTGGCTCCATATTCCGCTTTTCTCATTGGGAATATAATTTAATATATCTTTCAGTATCTCCATTGCAATATAATTCGTGCCGTACAACATACTTGTGTTAAAATTGTTTCAATCGCAATTTTACTACAAAATTTCTTTAAGTATTGAGTTCCTGGAAAATGTGTGCTGTGTCTTCATATCAAATTGTAACCAGAAAAGTATCCCAGGTCCGATGTATTGGAAGAAATTCTTGAACCTTTATGTTCTGGACTTCTATCGACTCAAAATGAAATTAATTGAATAGCAATAAGAATCTGATGACAACTTTTATTTAGTGGACATCGGAAAACCGTTTTATTTTCCAAACCCCTAGACACCCCATAGAAACACGTGTCAATTTGGAACTACCAAAATGACTGCAATACTAACCGGACAGCTTGGGGTACAAGGGAATGTCAGAGCCAAACACTAAACCTGGACAAAAGAGAACTCAGTTGACGAGTATACCTGTGTCAAGAAGACTGGTGCGGTGAGTAAAGCCGCCACAAACCAAACGACAAACACGGCGCGCCGACAGTTGCTGTGCGTGCAGTAGGTTCTGGACTTCATGGGAAACACGATGACTATAAACCTACAAGGGAGAGAACATCTATGATAGCAAGAAAGACCACAGAATGAGCATACATAGTATTAGTCAACATAATTCTCACAGTATTGCCTAAGTTCCGACCAGAGTTTTCTCAACACGAAGAACCGGGAGCTGCAAAATACATGGGAACATTTTATATTTGAATATTTAGAGTGGATTATGTTCTTCCCATCTGTGATTAAGGGTATTAGGAATCTGTACTGTACTTATGAAATGGTTCTTCCACCTCTAGTAAGGACTATTTGGTGCAGGTTTCAAATGGTTTTTGGCAAAAAGTGTTGATCATTCCTCTGGAAACATATGTTAGATGTACATATCCTGCACTTAATAAACGTGATTGAACGTAAAACCGTAGAAAATGATGTAAGAATAGACATAATAATTTAGTTTTCTTTTTTAAAATTAGTTTGCTATGAAATGAAATTCGTCCATCATAGTGTGATCATCGATTATTTTATGATTGGGATAAAAACCTACGAGTGATTAGTCGCAATTGATGCGTGGAGGTTCATAACGCAGTTTCCACCTCTACCTGCAGTGGGTATCGAAGATGGTTGGACTCATGTTCATGGTAGACCACTTCTCTGTAGACGTCTGGAATTCGCTGATTTGTCCGCACCGGAGTGCTCCGCTGCTAACCGCAGAGACCGTCTGACAAGTTGCAGTCCACTCTCCTGTTTCCCGTCAGCACGGCGCGGTCAGTCGGCGGTCAGCTACATGTGAAGTGAGAGGAGTTTTGTGGAGTGTTATCGATTGTCATTTCTCAAGTCAGCATACATGGAAATTTGTCCGGTCTTCAGAATATGCCAGTCATCAATTTCCAGTTCCCGTCTACGAAGAAATGTTTGATCCTTCAAATGAAAATTTAGCCTCGAGTAACTATTGTGAAATGAATAATTAAAATAGTGCACATAATATTTTACTCGCCAGTACGCTACTATATGCTTCTCTTCAGGCGTCGTAATGTTCCCGAAATGTGAACCTCCATTAGCCTTTCACAGCATTTTTCACTCTTCGAATAATTTAACCTACCTAAAATACTTCTTTGTGTATTTGTTGAACTCGTTAAAAGAAGTGACAAATGGTTATAAAGGCGTCATATCTCACTTTGTTTGGTAAATCCGATAGTTTCGTTTTTTTCTTTCAGCACGACTACTGATACAAGTAATCTGTGACTGACACTTCTTCAGGTTCCTTATTTGAAATGTCATGAAAAAGCCGCAATTGATGATAGAATTTTGTATACTGACGTATTTTGTAGAAAATTTTAATTAATAATTATTACAGTGTACATATTTGTACCTATGTACAAATGTAAATGTTGATTAAAGCAATGTAATATACTTCAAATATTATAAAGGACGCTCTAGTATGGAGTCACATTCTGGGAACAGGGTGTCCTTATGACCAGATAGATATTTTGTACTACTTTGCACATGTACTGTTAACGCGAAATAAAATACTTATTACGTTTTGAACCGCACGCTACCCGGCCAGTCGCATGACTCATAATTGCACATGAGACCTCAGAGCTATATATAGGATCGTTTATTTTATGTCGTGCTTGTTACAAATATGAAATTATAATGCAACTTCGTTCGTGTGCTCCTTCTCATGGTATCACTGCTCTACACAATGTAAATCAACAAACCGTAAAAAAAATCTCCAATATGATCTTCGCATATTGTATATGAAATTAATGTACTTACAAAGGGGGCCAAAAGATTTATAGAAGTTTCGTTTGAAAAACTCGAACGATTTGTTTTAAAACAAAACTCTAGTAAAAATGGCCATCTGTTATCGTCAAACAGCATTGGCAGCCACTTGAAATAAATGGCCATCAATGGCCCGGCCATTCGTAGCCACTTAAAATGAATGGCCTTTTGGCGTTAACAGGTGGCAGTCAATGGCCATTTTTACTAGAGAATGGTGAACAAATTATTAAAGTAATTTCATAGGGACCCTAAATTAGTATAAAAGTATAAATTGAGTCAAAAGAATTAATTATTCTTGTCATACTAAAATGTCCGGGAAGGGTTAACATTTGATTGGAGAGATAACTCTCAGAACCAGTGGTCTGCTGTCATAAGTACTTCGTGTGGAAATGTAGCAACATTATTCATTCGATTGGGATTTCCAGTTCAATGCACTCTCTTCCCACCTTTATCTGGTTGATCCTGATCCATATCCTCCCCTTGTCCCTCATTGCTTTACACTCTATTCGCTTTTCTACCAGCCTCCAATACGAACTTCGAAGAACAAACCTCTCGCATGGAGTGGCACCTCTTTGTGCTGGACAATAGCGATTTTAAAGAAACCCAAGAAAGAGGCAGTAATGCCAGCCCTCTGTTTGCGCCACTCTTCTCTACACAATGTCCTTCGCGTAACACGTTCTCCTCAAAGCTCGGATGTAATTGTTCTCGTTACGCACGTTCTGACGTATTGATTACGAGATTGTGGGAATTGGAAATTAATCGTTTGGAAGGGAAGCAGGGTTAATAATACTTTCCGCAAAAATCTTCAGTGTTGACGAAATATTGTAGAAGGGAATAGCAAATAATTGTGGGGTTTTGCTGCTCGGAATTAATTAAAAGGGATAATTGAATTTATTCATCTGTGTGTACAATATGGTGGTTTCAGTTATTAGGAGGATTATAATGTTCAAGTAGGTGTTGAAATGTGAATTTATGGTGAGTCAACTTTTTACAACCTTCTCCGTCAGAAAAGACCTTCAAAATGTATTTCTTGTACAATTCTCAATACATTTTGAAGGTCTTTTCTGACGGAGAAGGTTGTAAAAAGTTGACTCACCATAAATTCACATTTCAACACCTACTTGAACATTAGAAGCAATGTGTTTGCATTCTTTGGAGATATTCGACGTATGTACATTTATCTAAATATTCAATCGCTTGAGATTTTTTATAAAACTGAACTGTTTCAACTACCCTTGGATATATTTAGAAGGTTAACTCTATTGTTAATATTTGAAATGAAATTTTTCTCTATCAATCCTTACAATTTATTCCAAATACCATATATTACGCTAATTGATGCTCAGTGTGTAAGGAAAGATTATTGCTACCTTTACCTAGAAAAACACCCCGACTTCCAGGTTACATTTTCTGAATACTATGTGACAATTTACGTGTGGTAGACATTTTTATGAGCTATTTTACATGTGGTTCTTCCTAATCATACTTGCTAGTGCTTGTTATTGGGTATCGGACTAATCATAAGATTTGCAAAATTAGTGTGACGTATTAAATAAAGAGAAAGTCATTTTGATATCTTTCATCGATATCACTTTTCACAACAATTTCTAGTTGCGACTGAGAGCTTAAAACCATTGTAGGATTTCTGCGTACACCTCTACCCCTACGTAAACCTCTCTCCTGCTCCGAGATTTATGGCTGTCGGTAACGAATAGAACTCTTAATAGAGATAAGTTATTTTTAAATTTATATGGTTTATTGGTATACAAGTACAATTCTTACAAAGTACATAACATTACGAGCAGTCCAAACAGTACGAAATTACTATAAATTTGAACGGGGTTTCTGCAAAATGAGAGAGCACGGAATGACTAATTAGAAGGTAATTTTTTGTTTTTATACAATGTTTGGATTAATTTCCCTCATTGTGTCACGTAGATTTCAAAAATAAAAAATTTACTTACCAATAAAGTTGAATTAAAAATGACATTACAAATATTAAGCGTCCAGATGGTGACTAACAGCCATAAATCTTGAAGCGCCTGAGAGGGTTAATGCGGGATGGACATACACGTAAAATTCCTAGAACAGTGTGAAGCTCTCAGCCGCCACCAGAAATTATGTTTACGATAAATAAATATAATTTATGCTTGTTTTGCGCCATCCATTAGTTGTAATCTAACTTCTGTATCGAAAACATTGCTACCAAATATTCATCTCTTCGCTAGGAGTAATCAATTCTCAACGTAGACTCTTGCGGAAGGTTCTGACCACGTCTAAGAATTCTGAGTACTTCGCAGGTCACAGTTCTAGAAAGTGTATTGTCAATTATTATTTATTTCTTCTAGTAACTTCTAAAGACCTCGTATTTTTAATGATTTATTTTTATAGTTGTACTCTAGTAATTCAGGGAACAGTATTCTTATGCATATATTTATTACGTGTACCTACCCGTGGAGACGTTATTTTCGGTCAGGTGGAAATGGCGACGAGTCGGCAATCGAACCCTGAACTCCTGCTTTGATTGCAGGGGTGTTAACCACTACACCACCCGTTCGCCTTCCACAACTGTACACTAACGGGAGAGGTAATGACCAAAGTTGAGTGGCCAAATGGCCAAAGGGGTTAGGCCTGGGTGGAAATGGTGTAGTGTTGTTTACTCTTGTTTACTGACGGAGAAGTCAATCGTGGTGTGACTTGAATAGCGAAAGCTTCGTGAGGAGAAACCTCTGCTTTGAATCATGTCTCGCGACAAATCTTAACTTACTAAGAATATGAGACGACCTAAGAATTATCGTCGATTAGATTGAATGATTAATGTGATGACGGTGTTATCGTCAAGATTTCATGTAAGTGAATTGAAGGAATAGTTGTCTTGTTATCCGAAAAGTCTTTTCTTTTCGGAGTATGCAAACGAGGCGGGAGGGACAATTTGCCGCCTCCGAAAAATTCGATTTCTTTGTCAACTTATCGTCACAACTTCTTTTGAAGCAAAATTCCGAAAGTTGTGTAGTTGCACGTCAACGATCATCCCCCTCTCTCAAAGCAGTTACTCGACGCTCCACGGCGCAGACGTGTGCCTCCTTCACTCCTGGCTCCTCGCAACACTGACCTCCTATCGTAAAAAACTGATCCTGGAGTCTTGCGGGAGGGCGGCGGGGTGCTATATGTCACTGCTGCTCTCTTAATATACCTCGGCAAAAATTAAGCCAGGATCTTCATTTGCACTTGAGATCGTAAACTGTGCCCGAGTAAAATCTCGTTCCTCGTAATACCGTAGGTGCTTCAAACGCAGTCACATTGTACTTTTAATTGTCTCTATTTTCATTTCTTTTTATATTGTAGCAGACACAGTAGGATAGCTCTGAATTATTGTTGTTTCGAAAAGGTAACAAAATATTAATTTGTATTCAAACTTATTATTTAACATATGCCTGAAGTGATATATTGTTGCATCAATTTCGAAAGAAT
>NNCF01128375.1:923326-938180 GCA_002313205.1 Laupala kohalensis
TAACCCCTAGACCATTCAACATGAGAACCTATGAGATGTTCAACAGTTAGTTGACAGAGATAGTAATATCAAATTCCAGAAAAATTATTTCTTCGAGGTTTAAACATCCTGGGCGAGTGGTCTGGGACAATTGTATATACACCTAATATTTAATAATTAGTAATATTTAATAATTTATAATGTTTAGTTATTACTTACTATTTTTATTAAATAATCATTATAAAAAAGATCAAATTTAATTAATTGAATCAATACACACGTATAAAAATGGTTCTTCAAAAACTTTGCAAAACTTGCTAAAACAAACATCGTTGTTTAAATGACGGTATCTCCGCTATAAATTACATTTTTTAAATTTTTTTTAACCGATGCCAATTTCAGGTCTTAGAAGAATTGTAGCCATAAATCTCGAAAATAGATGATGTATTTTGAGAATTGAAGTTAAAAAATATTTTTCTTTCGGTTTTGACATGGATTCAAAAACAGTTTAGTGAACAAAAGTAAGGAACTTCATTTATTTATGTCTTATGGCGAGATTCAGTCCATGAAGCCTGCTGTTCTCCTAACCTTAACTCGTGTGAGGGAATTGAGAAGGCGAGATGTTGGGATGCCGGGGAATTTATGGTACCGAACCCCACATTTGTCTGAAGTAGCTGAGGGAAACTCTAGTAGAAAATCTCCCCTTATTCGGCCTGGCAGGATTTGAACCCGCGCTCTACCGCTCAGCAGTAACGTGGAAGCGCAGACACTACCACTATAACGATTCATTTTAGGATAGATTTTTCATTATTTCGCGTACACTGCCCGTCTAGACTTAACTCTCGTATAAAGCGGACTCGGTGTAATTGAATGTGAAATGATGACAAAATTAAGGAATAAGTGCGCTCTGTCTTAGTTTTTAATGGAAATGAACTAAAATGCAAGTTTTTAGCCAATTCTGAGGTCGACTTTTTTTGCCAATTATGAAAAGATTATTTCTTTTGGCCAGTTACGACCCAATATATATGAAATTCCAAAGTTGCATTTGTACGTTAAAAAGCTTGAGATAGAAACTCAAAAGCTCTACTAGAATACGAAATATATTTTATGTTTAAAAAAGTACTAAAACAATCGTACTGAGAAATGCAATAATGCTCGATCGCATTTTGAACCCAAGATATAAATATTCTTCACGTACCCAGTCTGCGACTAATTAGCTATTTTAGTTCAACCTAATATGTTACAGAAACATACAAAACAAGTGTCGCTCATTAGTTCAACACGTGTTATGAACAATTGTCAGCTTTATCACTTTTGTTGTAAGTAGTTTCTTAGGTACTTAATACTTTGTCACATTATTTCTCTTCGTTGCGGTGTTTCTTATCATTTTTAATTTACTAGTTCAGTTTCGTCCGCTTAACATTCTCACTATATCGCGATTTCCACTTCAAGATCATTGTTATTCCTTATATATCATGGAGCATCAACGATGTTTTTCAGGTTTTTATTTTGGTAATTTTGTATTGTCCGAATACTGCTTGGACTAGCGCATCCACAGAACTGGATCCGATATGTCCAAACTTGTTTGAGATTCTTCGCGTGTATGCACAGTGTTAGAATACATGTAATTCGTGTAATTGATGTAGAAGAAATTACCCGCTTGTCTTCAAAGCAATGGTTCGCAGCATTATGCTTCGTCTTTTACGTAGTATTTTTTTCAACTTGTGAAACAACTTGTGAATGAGAATGGTAGACGGGCCCAAGAGGCGAACGGGATGGCGCAGTTGGTAGGCGCATGAGCGCGTAAGGCTCAAGGTCCCGGGTTCGAATCCCGGTCCCGTCTCCCATTTTCATTCGACGTAACATGATTAATCTGTTACCTGGCGGTGAGGTTCACCGCAATCTAAGAGATTTCTATGTTTCTAAATAATAAGGTAAACATTTCTCTTCCCCAGATCTGTTAGTTGAATGCGTCACTCTGTTTCGTATTAAACTCAAGAAAATGAACTCTGCTTTCTGTTCTGCAGCATAAAATATTCTATATATTATGGTATTATATAATGGTATATATTTATGACTTATCTGACATATTTTTCAATGTACGATGTTTATATTACTTACAGTATATCAATTTTAATATCTATAACCATTAAATTTTTCTGATCGTCTGCCTCGTATGTAGACTTTTAGTCTAATTCTGAGGGGAGAGGCACTTCTTCGATCCAAATATTACGATTTACAAACAGTTTTTATCTTCATTCAAAGTCCACACACGCGCACACACTCACACATACACACATACACAAGAATTTAATTTCGTAATCTGAACTGCTGTCTTCAGTAGTTATTTTAACACTTCTATATTAAATGTACAGTACATACATGCACATATCTCAATGTATTTCAACTTGTCATGAAACAATACTTAATTCAGTGAATTTAGTAGTTAAATGTATATTTTTTGTTTCTTATTTTCAGTTTAAATATAATTTCTTAAATAATATTTTGATACCTAGATTTGTTATCCGCAATGGATCATTATGTACTTTACATTGTTGACAGCATCCCGATATTTTTGTGGATTGAAAAACAAAATTTACCATTTCCATGTAATTTTCTCAGAGTCATTTTTACATCATATGGGTAGTGCGTAAAAAGTACACTTAACGTGAAAAGTGTTGATCGCAAAATATTGACAATAATCGTTTGAATTTTTGATAGTGGAATTCTGCCAGCAAACCCTTTCTGTATTAAGACTTGAGGTGTTAATATTTCGTAAAAATTAATTGAATTTTTTTAAAATTAAAAATTGTTTATCGTTTTTTGACTTACTCACAAAAACATAATCGCAATATACATGTTTTTTCTAAAACCGCTCGCCATTTGTAGTCGATGGCGGGCAAGCCTTCGCGCACGAGGCACGTGACAACTGCACAAGATCAGAAACACTTTTCTATCCAAACTGATTATATTTAAGACGATTTAAGTATAATTTAAATCGTGTAAATGATACTATTTAAAACTCTCTTCAACTTTATGAAATACAAAAAAACATTGAATTCATTCAATTAGGTAAGAATTCATTTTAACCTGCATTACGCTTTATAGTTTAAGTATTTTAATACGTCTATTTGTAATAAACTTTTTTCGATATTTTGTGTTAACCAATCTACTTGTAGATATACATGTGGTGTTGCGAACTTTCTTGTTTATTTCTTTTAGACGAATAATATAGACACATATAGTTGTCATATGTCTCAATCCGTTTAGGCAGCGTTTGCAAATGTGTCTCTCTGAAGATTGACCTTTTCCCCAAATTGATTCACTAATGTCGTCTTTATTTGTGTTTTGTATCGTTACAAAATGTATATAAAACCTTTTTAGGTAACATATCAATGAATAAAAACAAAACCACGTAAATTGCATCAGTGGCTCTGAAGTGCTAGGTCCCACGGACAGGCATACAAACAGAGTTTCGAGGCTCTGCGACTGTTACTAAATTTCAAAAAATAATATAAAAAAACTAAATGAGATTTCGAAAAAATCTAGGTGAAAATTTCAAAAAATATTTCTCGTTCAATAAAAAGATATGTGAATCGAATTCCGATAATATCGCTTCTTTGTGCACTGGGACTCTGAAGCACGCGTGAGTAGAATTTTGAAGCTAGTGACCGATTCATCTTTGCACTATACGTCTGACACAGACGTATAAACAAACTATTTTTTACGTTTAAATCTGTAAATTCATCGTAAATGAGTTGTAGAGTTTCTTTCATACCTACGAAGTATATTGCTTGAATAATAGTGATAGTGTAAAATAATCCAATTAGCTATAGATACTTTATCAAAATAGATCTTCTGCATGAGTAATAGTTTGTTTGAAGGTTTGGTATGAGTGTTGTTCAACCTTAATAATATATAAAATTAAGAGTTTGATTGTGTGTATGTTTGGATGATATCTAAGATTTTAAAAACATGTAGGGTTATGGACTGTTTTTTTTTCACATGGAGAAGAAGAAATCAGTATTACAAATAATAGTTGCAAGTATGACGCATTATTTCTTATTTCTTTATCAAATGGTGAAGAAACCCCTCTCTGCGTAAGCTCAGTTGTTATAATCGTAACGACTGGTTCTGTGTCTAACAACAGCGTCCTGCTGTTACCGATGTTGTGTGAAAAACATCGGACGGACCGTAAGCTAGTTTAAATATTTACCCAGCACTCGCCAATGAAAAGTTACAGGGTTTTCGTGAAAACCCTATGCTTTTACAGCGTCCTAAGAGTTGGTTGCAAGATAAAGATTGCTATTGCAAGCAAGGGCGTATGCAGGGTGGGGCAAGATGGGGTGTAGTTGCCCCACCTTACGAGTTATGACAGATACCCGATTTTCCATATGGAACATTTAGTAAAAGAAGTAGTTGAAAAATTTGCTACTAATCCTCACAAGCTATTGTTTAAGAATTAATTCTTTTAAGTAAATAGTGTCTTTAGTCCTAGTGTGTATTATTGTCTAGCATTCAATTCTCTTTGATATAGGTTGAATACAGAAAACTTCCCCATCTTACGTTTTGAGCTCCATGCGCCCTTGATTGCAAGGGTACAATTATTTTGGTAACAACATAATTGCTCTCGATTGGTACATAAATAAATTATTGATTAATTTAAGTATTTGTTTACACATATATTAATAATCTTATTAAAAAAGAAATGATGTATTATGTCATGAGTGCCCCGAGAGAAGTCGGGAAAATTTGCTTGTTTATTTATAAGGAAAACTACATCAAAAGTTTACCTTCCTCTAGCAGGACTTGTATATTTAGTCTTCCACAGATTTCCCCTCTCGTGAGAGAACGTGAATAGAAATTTTCTCGTTTTGAGATATCAATCGGAATTCGGAGTAAAACACATCAATACAAAAAGAAAATTCTATCAACTATCAACTGTATTGCTTTGACTAAATACGGTAAACGAGCGGAGAACGAAAATGTTGCTCTTCGATTCTTGTTAGTTACTGTCCTTTTTTAAATTAATATTTAAAAGCGATTATATTAAAATATATTATTTATATTATAAAATTAACTGGTATTTTGACACGTAGCTATTTTTAAAATTCTTATCCTGGTGTGCTGAAATAATAAATCCAGCTCTACCTTAGGACCCTTGATCGGAATTGATGGGATGGTCCCTTGCTTCCTTCTGGACAGTAAATTACTTTATTGTCAATCACGTGGTCATGTGCAGTTTGTAACAAGTTTTGGACAATAACATTTATACGAAGGTGGTGAGTTGTTACCACTTTAAAATAAATTAATGAAACTACGGGGTTTTGCCAAGGTAACACATTTTTTATTCATATCATAATATATTTTCGACGTCATCGCTTTAGAAGATCGGAAATCTTGAATTTTTCTACCAGAAATTTCCGATCTTCAGATTCACTGAGGAAGATGGTCAATTATGATAAATAGAAAAATGCGTTATCATGGCAAGACAATGAAATTTAAATAATTTAATATAAATAAATTATAATTATATAATTATAATAAATAATTATTGTGGATTGCCACCATTATATTAACCATTCGTTCTCTGCTAGCTTATTCGGTCAAAACACTCGAGTTTGGTCGTAATTTTTTTTGACGTCTTTCACTCCAAATCCCGAGTAGTTGTAGCGTTATAAAAATTGTACCGTAGAAATTAAAATAAAAAGATTTGCGAGCAGAAAGGGAAGCGCACTGTGCAAATGTCGTGCGGGAAGGGAATTACTACATAATGAGCTGCACTTAACATTCGGTTATAGTTTACAGTTTAAGTCAGTTAGTGATTGTAAAATCAGTTCAATATTCTTAATTTAGTTTTCATTATTGAAATCCATTTGTTTTCAAAATGTGCTTTTCAAAAAGACACATTTTTAAGTGAGATCTCTTTCTAGGCGCAAGTAAATGAACTTTCTATTTTTATTTTTGTCCGTAGATTTTTCAAAACACTGTCGCAAGAACAAAAGTAGTCTCGCATACACTCATAAATGATATTTCAAACGTTTTGGAAAAATTTCTACGGGACCCAATAGTCAAAGATTAGAAAAAGGTGAATTTTTCTGTGAATACAATACTTCATCCATAAATCACGGGTTCAGTGGAAAACAAAATATATTATTTTGAGATTTTAAATGAATATCTAGATCTTTAATTCACGGCACGTATCCTGTTCTTTTTATACTGTGCTCAGACCAGTTTTTCATTTGTAGATTACGGATATAAATATTTCGAGGGAGTAATATTTTTACAAAATATTTTAACATATTCTGCTCCAAAATATGATCACCACCCTAAAAATAAGGTTAACTAAAGACGGAACCGACGAATTTGCAGGAAATCTGGTCCATTAAGAACAGGATATAAATGATTGGAGACAATTGCCCGATTTAAGGATTGAACTTCCCACCCTCTCCTGATGGGTTGAGAAATGACGCTGATTGAAGCAAGGTTTTCTCTACCGCCACCGCTCAAGAGCACCCTCCCCTTTCGCAGGCGGCGCGGACTCTTGTTGCCGTGGAAAAGCTCTGACAGCGATAAATTGAGCAGTGAGAACTTCATTCAAATTTTATCCCATAATTTTATCCCGTAAACCAGGAGGAGTGGTCTTTAACAGGATTGTCTGAAACGCGAGGAGCTAAAATACACGTCCCCTCCATTCGTTAACTTTTCAGCACGTATGCTTTTAGCGCTGCAATACTCAGGTATTAAATGTAACACGCTACGGGAACAAGAGAATTTTACCTGTACACTTTATGTTTATGGAGTGTCCGTGGACCTTTGTTTATTTTGATCTAATAAAAAAGTGAAGGGACGTCTTCGAGGTGGGTGAACTTGCTTATATCAGACATTGAATATTTTATTATTTCATCATGAAAATGATACATATAACGTTGTAAATTGCAAACAAAGTCATTGTCGTGTCACTCGTAGTACTACATGAATCCTCTGTGAAGTAACTTGATGTGTGCTCACTAACTAGTAGCCAAAATTATCTTTGAATTCGCACAATGGTAAATTATTTGCGAAAAATCAGCAGTTAAACCCTTAAATCAAATATTACCATTTATTATGGTAGAAGTTGTTAGGATACTTGCAGATAGAGTGATATATTATTTTCGAACTTTCAAATTGATCACGCTATGTCACTCACTAATTTCGTGGTCACTTTTAATTCCTTCTGTCAATAACATTTGAGAATAAAAAAGCTCTGATGTCGGAAATAGCTATAGTGAAACTCCTTTTAACTGGTGTCGGATCAACCGGTCCTCGGATTAGCTGGTCTATCCCGTGGATCAGTTTTTTTCTCTCTCGGGGCATAATATTTAGCCAATAGCAACTCAATCATTAATTGTTTGGCGGGTCTTTCCTGGAAAGTTAAACGGGGAGACGCACGTTGGGTGTGTCAGTTTAATTCTTTCTGTATGTATAATATAAAAGTAGGCTTCCGCGGCTGGAGTCAGTATGAACGTGTCTGTCCGGGACCAACCGCGTCTTAGTAGCTACAACTACCAAGCGACTTAGGTCTGTACGACTCTGACATCGCCCTGAAGAAGGTCACAGCATGATGGCCGAAACGTTGGTAGTTGTATCTACTAAGACGCGGATTGACCCGGACAGTCAAGTTCATATCTTTCTGTATGTGTTCGTTTATGTATGTGTGAATGCACGTACATACAATAAAATAGAATGAGTTGCAATGACGTCTCATTTACTTGTTTATCCTTGATATCCCGATGAAATTATACTCTCTTTTTGAACGGAAATCGATTTTTCACGGGAACCTCGGATTCACCAACCAAACGGGTAACCGGCCGGGGTCTCGGTCCCGACCAGACCAGTTAAGAAGGGTTCTACTATATTGAAAAAAATTACGCGCATTATTGTGACAGATAATTACATAATTTGCCTCACTACTTGCTTCTCCCCAACAAGTGACTGAACCTCTCGATAAGTAATATATAACATATGCTTTTATGATAAAACGTGACAGTAGATATCATCGCGAAAGTAAGAAAATATTTCAGAACTCACTTTCGATATTTGTTTTGTTGTGTAATTGGAAGATACATCTGATAACTTGATCTTATTGGAAGACAACTTGTTAGGAGTAATTGAGTTTAATGTCTTAAACCTTCTTCTAAGATTAGTCTTTGGTCATTTAAGAGTTATTGTTTCAAATTACTTCTTAAGAGAGATCATACTTAATAAATATGGGATTCTCATAACCACAGATTTTCCACTAGAATCGATCATCTGAGAACTCCTCTCGGTTCTATTTAAAAGGCTAGGTCCCTGTAGACCGTTTTACCGAGAACGGGGAATTCTGTGTTCTTCGCGCTTCAGAAAGGGAGATTTTATTTTGTAATGTTATTGGGGGATGTCAGGTTTCCTCTAATGCTATTGTTCCTCAATGGTAATTTCCCGCATTCAGCTTATTATGAAAGATTCTGCGAGTCCCTGAAATAAGAGGATTTACACTCTTGACAACTTATGAGCTACCCTTTGTTTATGAAGCAAGTTGTCTGTAAGATTTAAATGAAGAATTTTCCCTCAAAACAGTATGGAAACGGGGACAGTTTAAGACGAAATGAATTGGAAATTTCTTCCCACATTCTCTTCCAACTTCAATTCATCTCTCACTTTTTCATTCTTTAACAACCATCCGTGAAATGTTATACCACTACTCACCTGACCCCCAGGGGTATAATCTTACCTTCTAAAAACAATTATTTCCATTGTTTAAAAATATGATTCATTACAGTATTTACAACATATCCTAGAATAAGTATCCTAACTAAAGAAACAGAATCTCATTATTTACAAATGTCAGATATCAAAAAACTTTCTCAAGTTTACAGCAATTTAATTGTCAATAGCAGTGAACCATGTAACAATAAAATAAGTTAACTTTCCTTTAATTTATACCAATATTGTAACAGATGATGGTAAATTTGAATGAGTTTAAATCATATATTTGTGGTTGATATATAAATTATTAATAATAAAGAATAATTTATGTTTACCAGAATGTTTTTTAATCCCAAATTTGTTCAGCTCTGCAGAAAATACGACTTCTACCGAAAGGTTGGCAAAGGTAAAGGTTCTTATTCCACGGCTCTTAAATTCAGCATACACACAGAATAAATGTTTATGTAATTGTTTACTAAGATATAAATATGTTTAAAAATATAAAAATATTAATCACGTTCATTAAAGAGATGAACTTTCATAACTATTAATTGGAATATTATTCTGCTATTTTTTGAAGTACTTGATTTTTTATTTTTAATAATTTATCTTAATTATTTATTTATTATTTATCTTTATTGTTTTAAACATAAATTTTCTGGAAATATAGTAATAAGATGGTTCCTCACCCGTCAAATCATATTACTGCGTAAACGAATATTGAAGATAAGCGTATATTAAGTGGATTTTAGCTGCATATTTAATTTGTTATAAGAATACTATTTCACACTATTTTACTATTTCAGTTGTCAATGATTTTTAAATCTTATTTTAAATTCTTTATTTTAAAATTGTCATTTATTTTATGTGTTATATATTTAATCAACTGTCGTATTCTATTGAATCCCTTCATTTTCATTTCGTATTCTTAGCATAATTAAAGGGAGTCACCGAGGCAGCAGCAGCCTCACAGTCCTTTGCGTTGTCCCTTCAGTCACACATAACAAAATAGCAAAGGTAACATTTTGTCCAGTTAGACATCGTATGACCGTCGAGCTCGACCAACCTTCCCACCACCGAACTGGAGTTTGCACCATCTTGTGTTGAACAACGCAGCGGCGATCTTAAAAAAGACGAGCACTTACAGGCCTCGGCCCCAGTCAGCTCTTCAGAATACTGCCCAAACTTCGACACTGCGCTACTCTCAGTTTGGATTTGCTGAAGATGCTAATGCTATTGGTTCACCTTGTTCGGAGATATATTGAGCCAAATACCAAAAAATGTTCGAATTATCACTTAAGGCATATGATAATTCAGCGGTGAGCATTCAGCTCGTTCTCTGCTGTTCGATGGCTTTACCATCGACCTAATTTAATGTATTTATGAGCTCTTTCAATTTAGTTAATTGTTAAGTTCGTTGCCTGAGATTAATTCTTCCTTGCGACATATCTAAGAAGGTCGATCCGTGACAATATCTTGAAGGTATTGTCTGCATAACGATCCATACTCTCCCAATAATGTCTATTTGGACATGTTAAATAATGTTTTTATTTTATTTATTTTTTATATTTATGATGATTTTGAGTGGAAACATAATTATGAAACCAAGAAGATACTTGGACTAGTATGTCAGTAACTAAGACATGTAGGTAGGAGATGCGCGCGCAGCTGTAGTCGGTACAAGTAGGTGAGAAAACCCCGTAGCAATTGCGTCGCGTGCTTAAATTGGGAAGACGAGACGTATTCCGCCCCAGACGGTGCCGATAGCTCAGATGACTTAGATGGCTTAGATGACTTAGATGCGAGGAGCATTTGTTAGCAGCGTGGTAGAGTGTGGAACACGTAGCACTATTTGGTGAAGTATATTGAATTGCAGTAATTTACTTATTGAACAATTGTTAGATGTTCCTATGAGACTTCTAATTACATAAAGTTGTATATTTATGTAAAACTAGCTAAACCCGGCCACACTTTTCTGTGGCTCAGGCTGATATGAAATGAGAGGGAAAGTACATAAAAGTATTCTTGCGGACCTAGATTCACCGAAAAAACATATCATTCAATTAAATATCCTCCTTGCGTTGCTGTGGGTAAGTGGAATAAAAGAAAGGAAGAAGAAACGTGTTTTACAAAAAATTAATTTTATTGTGAAGCTAGTGGATTTATTATATTTTTTGTTTGCTCGTTTTCTGCATAAACATTAAGATCAGACAGTTAACCGACTCTGGAGCATGCGACGTACAATTGCCATTGAGAGAAGCAATCGTAGTCAAAGCAAACGCTAGGCGTATTGGAAATTGAAGTCGTTTGAACTCGAACACCATATCGGTTGGAATGAATGGTATTCGTGGAAGTAGTACGTCCTCACCTTTACGAGGTCCAATTAGAATTGTTGCTTCAATTAGATTGTACATTAATTTTTTAACTACTAATCGTATGCCATTGCATAACGTATAGTGAAGTGATGAAATAAATGTCTTCAGCTTTCGTTTGAAAACGCTTGCTGTTATGTCGTGGCGAGCAGTAGGAGTTTTCCTTGATGTACTAGCTTTTTTTATTCCATGCTGGATTACATGTAAATGTAATGAAAAAATTAGGACGACCATATTTCCGAACATACGTAATAGTGTTCTCAGCATAGTCGTGCATATGTCGCAGACTACCAGTATATGTGGCAGGCAATATGTCGGCATAAAATGCTCCGCTATAACCTTAGCACCTAATGAAGTCGTCTGGAAACAGGAATTGTAATTTCTGATGTTTTTGAGGAAATGTTTTGAATCATCAGTAATTCCATTTAACAAACTTTTCAGTGACTCTTTTGGCTGCTCAAGTTCAGGTAGCTTCACTTTTCCGCCGGCGCAGCACATTCCCGGGATTTGTCCTTTAAATTTCATTGCATTGCGGTGCGGACAAACTTTGTCCATTTTTCCGATTTGAACGAATTTACATGAGGTATTTTATTTAATATCCGGTTCGTATGAAATAGCAATTTCGTGATTAGAAGTTCAATCATTCAGATATTGCAACTGCATACGTCTTCGCTGTTGATTTAATTGTTCTTAGCGTCGTTGAGACGATTGTGCTGGTCTTCTTCTTCTCCTTCATTTACACACCTTCATTTTTGTGTAAATGTTCTTCGTCAGTGCGGTTTGATCTCCTTTGACAATTTCTGATTGCTTGTCGAGAACTGCGGTCTATGTTCGAATGTGAGCTAGGCATTACAGATGATTAAATAATGTGGTACTACGATACCGTGGATACCGTGCCACAATGTGATCTCAACTTAACGGCATTGTTAGTTTAAAAATCTCATCAACCCTAATACACCTCTAGGAGTAAAATTCATTTTTTTCACAGGTATAATTTATAATTTAATTATTATAAATTATTGTTCAGTTAACGCTATAGGTGCTATAAGAATTTACCATGATTTGATGAATTTAAAGGACTTGCATAATCAAGCACGTGGTGAAATTATAAGGAGTGATAAACTGTGAATAATTGATTTGAACATTCAAATTGAGAATGTGAGAGTCTTTTGGTGGTGTGAGAAGCGGAGACCCAAGGTCACTAGATCTCCAATAACAATTTACTGTGATGCTACCGGAGGGTCTGCGTGAGGACGAGGCGTTTGATAGACAAGCAACGTGCCAGTTGCAGAAAGGAATCCTTCGCGAATATTTAATTCATGAAAGCTGTATGTAAAAAGAGAATTTAGGTTTTTATTAACTGTTCATTATGTTATTCAAAAGAAGAGAGAATTTGTTTTTTATTTGTTTAATTATGTGATTGAAAAGTCAAATTTAATGTGAGTAATTGAAAGAAAATAATTTTTCAAGTTCGTATTTGATGATAAAGTTCATTCAAGTTTTAAAAGTGGAGTATTTTTTGGTGAATAAATTCATGTTGTTAATTGTTTTCATATATGTATTTCATTGTTCCAACACCGTTATCCCTGTTTTTATTAGGCCAACAATTCATAACATTAATATTAAAGTTTTGTTATTAACTGAAGTATCTAGCTTGATGGTAACAGATGGCGTTCAACGGGTTTTTAATTAATCATGGTGTTGTAGCCCTTAGCACAAGCTTATGGTGTATTTATGTAGAAGAAGGAGTAGGATATCTTGTGTTCGATTGCTTTCCGGACCGAACTGTGCTAGCACAAATCAATTATAAGGTCTTAGGTTTTCGGAGCACAATAGTCTACTCATAACATGTATAAGGGAACAATACAATTCTGGAAGTTAAGTACCTCTTTCATACCCAAAAAGAGGTCTGCTGCAGTTGTAATAGAAACCTTAATTTCGACAGAACCTGAGCATCTCGAACGAGGCATCCGACGATTTCAGTCCTTTCCTACACCGTAGAAGGCAGACGGGCAATGTCAGTAAAAGAAGGACGAGGATGCGAGAGAAACGGCGTTGTCCTGAGGACACTCGGGAAGCCTACACAAGCGAGCGCAAAGCTACCAATAGTCATCGACGTGGACGCTGATTTGACTTATGCGGCCATGAACAGGCAGATGACGATCGATTTTCCAGTTTAGCCAGAAGGTAGGTCGGTGTTAACAAAGTCGTGGCTGTGTAAACAACAGCCTGTGCAATTCCTAGTACAATTCCTCAATTATTAGCGAGCGGGATGCTCCTGGTTATTCAAGAAGGGAAGGGTGGAGTAAAGTACAACAACGGAGTTTTAAGCCACTGTACCTCTCCACCCTTGGGCATTTCATGCAGAGATGATCGCCTGCTTGACGTGGGAAACAAGTGCCTCATGAGTGGCTGATGGTCCCACACTATTCTGAACGAGGAACCCCGCCACGGTACCAAACCATCGTCCATGTCGCCATGTGTGCAGCCCTTGTCGAGGGGCGAGAGACTGAACGCTGAAGAACACATACACCCTGAAGGTGGGCCTTCGAGGAGGAAGCAAAGTTGTAAGAATAGACTATACCACGCCTACCCTCACTGGCGCTCCGGATAACATCTCTTATCACCAAAACTTCTAGACACAGAAACAAGTAGCCCACGGTTATTGACTCTGTGATAGGAAGAGATCAAGAAAAGTGGCCCATCGTCGCAAAACGCCCAGGAGAAGAAGGTGGTGATGGTAGACATGCTACTTATGACAAGGGACAAAGAGATGGTTGATGAAGCATCCGCCGAATGGTGACAGTAACTCCTAAGGTAAGAGACTAAGAGATGCTGCCGGAAGGCACAGAGCCAAAAGGAAATATAAAAGGTAATGAGAAACCTTGCTATGACAACATTGGAGGCAAGGTGAACGAAGGTACATCGCCAAACACGAAGAAACAAAAGAAAAAGAAAATTTAAAAACGGTGACAGCAGAAGAGAGACGGTATTGCTGACTGGAAAAGAGGAAGAAAAGAAAATCGGTGTACCATCCTGATCATGTTAGAGTCAGCAACTCTCGCCTCCTTGGAGGGAGAAGCAAAGTCGACGAAATACTCAGGTAGAATCCGCAAATGTTGTCAAGAATAGGGCCTGTGCTTAGATAGCTCACATTTTCGTAGAGTTGTTGCTCTCATTTTGCAGAGAGGTGCTCAGATTTTCGTGCTCGGAGGCGCGCAGAGTTGCGCTCATTACTCGGTGCTCACAGATAGTTCACTGATAGATGTGCCTTCGCTGACTCAGACTTTTTTTGTCAGCATTCAGATAGAGGCTTGTCAGCTAGTGCAAGTTTTTGTCAGCTGAAACTTGTGTGTCGTTAAAGCACAGACTCGATTTTAGATTGCGTCAGCATACGTTTCCGAATCGTGCTCATGCGGCGTAGATCACTCGAGTAAGTCAATTAGTTTGTCGGAGCGTTTTTCGGGTGGTAACCGGACGGACGAGGTGAACGCGGAAGCTGATCGGCGCGGGTCACAGAGAATCCGTGAAGGCAGCCGTACTGATGTCTGGGAGGGGATCCTCCTCCACAGCTTCCAAATGGTCCATCATCTTGGTCAGGTATGGTGCGATCGCTGGTGAAGGTGTAAGCCAACGTCGCATTGCGCTTGCGCGTCACTAAGAACTGGATGTCAGTTACCAATCTGAGCGTGAACTTTTAATTGAGAAGTGTTATGACTGAACTCTGTCGCTCAGAAAGGTATGACAAGTAAAATCAGTGTTTGACTTTGTTAACA